>JAVJIF010009712.1:0-143940 GCA_038442645.1 Agave tequilana
CCCCCCCCCCCCCCCCCCCCCCCCCCCCCCCCCCCCCCCCCCCCCCCCCCGGCAATCTTTTAGCTGGTATTAGGAGTCTTGCTGTTATTCAGAGGAAAAAGGATCCTCTATAGGCACTAACCTCTTTTCATACACATTGGTTTTTGCCCGTCTGCTTCTGGAGGAATACTATCACTACTACATTATCATCGAATGTGAAAATCTTAATTCTATGTAGATGGATATATGTATGTAAAATTTTGCTTTTAATTTTATTTTAATTTGTTCCAAAGCTGGGCCTCGCTGAGAAGAACCTCATACAGATCCAAACAATTTCTTCCACCCATCACACCTTATGATTATTAAAGACAAGTGCAATGTGAAGGTTGCTTATTCTTTGCAGAACTTCTATAAGAAATTCATGAAACCTTTATTTGCCGTTTGTCCGTGAATTCAAGCTTCTACTTACTGAAACTTACAAGGTTGGTTCCTAGATTTGTTTGCTTTTGGCAGTAAATAGTATTCCCACCATAGTTGTGTAACGATGAATTATCTAATACAAGCTTCTTTTGCTGACCTCATTTTCTGATGATTTTTCATCCAAAAGAATGCCTTTGTTACCTGTAGGTTATATTTTTCTATCCAAAGATACTCTCACATGCATACACGCACGTGCACACATATCCAATTACCTCTATATTTCTGCTTTTCATTTTATTGTTGCCTCTCTACTTATCAGTCCAGCAAATTGTTTGACTAATCACTGTTTCAGTAACCCCAAGTGGATTGTGGATCACTAACTGGCTTATTAGATTCTTTTATATGTTATATTTCTTTTTAAAGATCCTTTATATACTTTATACCGACTGGTAATTTCTTCCAAATACCCATCTTTAGAGTGCTGAATAGCTTCTGGTTTTACCATGAATCATAGAAACAAAGTGCAGTTTAAGTTACTGCTTGATCTTTCTTTCCCCTCATTTGTCTTCTGCTGCATTTAAGTACCAAGTATTCTCACCTGTTGCTCTTCTCGCTCGACAGGATGGATATGTTCCCTACCACTCAGCTAGAATTGAGCTGTGCCAAGCATCCTCCAGCGATCAGTCAAAGAAGGCACAAGTCTTTCTGGAAATGCTCAACAACTGTCTCGATCAGATCCGTGCCCCCTCATCTGAGCAACGAACGTTCATGCGCTGTGATGTGAACTTTGACCAATCTGCTCAGGGTAGGAACTTGAACACCATGATCGGCCGAGCAGCCCACATTGAGTTCCTTGAGACCGATGTCTTTGCCAGGTTCATTATGTGGTCGTTCCCTGAATTCTTCCGCTGACGACCCTAAAGCTCGACGACTGTTGATATGCTAGGCCGTTTTACCGTTTTTAACATTATTATTACAGAAGAGTCAGCTATACAGAAATGATTAGAAATGAGAGAGCACTTTCTACTGAAAGCAGTAGGGCGTGAGAGATTTATATGTAGGAAAAAATGTTGTATATTATGCTGTTGGATCCGTAGGTTTTTGTTCAGAGGTGTAATTATGTAGTTTTAGGATGACTGCTTGTGATTATTCTCTCTGTGAGAGAAGTTACAAAATCTTGGACCAATGCTTAGGTGCGTGCAAATGACGAGCAAAGCTGATGTGCTCTTGAAATTGTCTCTCTCAGTACTAGTTGGAACCTGGAACGCATTTTGCGCGATTTCTCGTTAACCGAGTGCAAAACGGCACCCAAGGCAAATGGGTAGATATCAATAAAATTAAAAATAATAATAAAATAAAATAAATAATAATTGAGTCATATAAGTACTCAAACCCTCGCAAATTGTCAGTGAGCCCTACCTACTACTTGACCACAATGCAGTCTGCAACTAATACGATTCCATGAGGCACTCACTAGTTACAGCAGAGCCAAATATATACACTTGTGAGTGTGACATTGTTCACAAGATCACAGAACAGAAAAATTTAAAAGAGTTATTAAGCATGTATATACGACAAAAAGATCACAATTCAAAACATACGTCAAGTAAGATGCATCGAGGTGAGGAGGAAAGGATCCACCTTTAAATTATATTCCTTCTTTACTTTATTTTTTTATTTTATTTTTTAATATTAGACAATGATTAGACTTGAACCGGAGACTCTCACAACCCACTCCCACCCTTTGACCTAACCAGTGAGCCAGACGTCACTGGCTACGATATATTATCTGAAAGATACAAATACTCTAACAAGCCAAACATGCACAATCAATTGGAGAAGATAATCTCCCTAGATTCACAACTCATTGTATAAACTCGCATAATAGCAGGATACAGGCTTGTCAGCAAACAAAAATACAACAGCTTTCCTCAAACTATGGCAGCCATTTCAATTTGAATTCTCCAAGTGGAATGCAAAATCAAAATGTTGTCTATCGCTGCATTGACATCGAATCACCCAAATCATTATTGGAGTTTGTTTTGGATTTCGTAATGTTACTACACATTAGTTCAAAAGTTTGCTTTCAAATGCACATAAACCTTCAAATAATTGGTTCCCTCGTTCTGATATGTTGCAATTTTTTTTTAATCTCTTTGTTATCATCCTCCAATTCCTAACCTTTGAAAAAAAATCATCTACACAATTCACACCTGACATTCAATTCTGTTTGAAAATTTTGAAATTCAAGCAAACAAAAGAACTAAACCGATACAAAATCCCACAAGTGATGCCATCATATAGAAGAAAAGGGATAAAAAAAGGAGAAGGAAAATGAAAGAAAACTGCCACAATCAACTAGATTAATGAGACCAAATAACACAGCAAATCAACAAACATTTTACATCAATACACAAAAGGAACCAAAGGCACCAAGCGCTAACAAACAGAAAATTCAAACCCAAACCTTTTCTACAAATTGTATATAATTATACTTAGATACAAGAAAAAGCAAAAAGCTACCTGCTTGAAACTTACTTGCAGAAGGCCCGGTCTTCTTTCTTCCCACTTCTGCATCACAACAAGCTCCATGCCATTGCTGCAAAGATTGCAGCCTGCCACTTCCCATTTTTTTTATCCTTTTTCATTCCGAATTCTGAGATAAACAATCGAGACCCTCAGTCCGGCTCCTTACAATCCTATGAAACACCTCCCTCACTTGTCGTTCCAACGGCTCCAATCCATCCTTCAAAGCATTACAAACCTCTTTCAAATCCCTAACTTTCTCCCTAACTTCACTCTCCTTCTCCTTCCCAATCGGTGACTGGGTATTATCCGTCAGCTCGATCAAATGCATCGTGCTCTTTTCAATCGAATGTATCTCCTTCAACAACCCGCTCGCGTTCTTCCGGTCCCTCTTCTTCGACTCTTCCAGAATCTTCTCGCAGAGGGAGCCAAGAGGAGCAGCCCAAGGGAAGTGTCTCGGGACCGAGGAGTGAGCCTGCAGCCCGCGGTCTTGGCATGGGATGGCCGCCACGAGCGCCCACATCACAAACAAAAGCACCGAATTCATCGTGTAGATAGGCAGCACGAGGCCGCATGTGGCCACAATCTCAGCACTCCGAGGAGCGCTGAGGTTCGCTCCGATGGCCTGCAGCTGCTTCGCAGCGGACCAAGACCGAGATACGCTCCAAGAAAGCGATCGGCAGTGGCCAGCGGCGCCGCTGCTGCCGCTGCCGCCGCCGCCGCGGTGGTCCTTGCTCCGCCCAAAAGAGCGGTTCCGTTGAGCAATAATAGATCCTGACTCCTTCTCGTCGAGCATCAAGATGGTGAGATCCGTCAGCGCCTTCTTGGCCCTCCGAATCTGGCCCTCGCCGATCGTTTTCTGATCAGGATTAAGAACGGTGACGACGATCTCGAGATGATTCCTCCACTGACGAACCTGATCGATCCCGTCGCGGATCGCGTTGCAGACGTCGAGAGCCTTCACGGTCCGCTCGAAGAAATCGGAGACCAACCGATCGAGCGGAGGTCTCGAGAGCAGCGGCCTGTTGTTGAGAAGGATCACGCGGAACTCCTCCTGAACGAGGAGGAACGAGTCCAGAAGCTTCCGGATCCAAGAGAGGGAGAGGAGGTCGCCGGAGGCCGAGATGGCGGCGAAGTGCTCGGCGACGTGGCGCTGGAAGGACTGAAACTCGTGGTCCTGGGTGGCGGAGGGGTCGCCGTGGCCACCGGCGTCCATGGCGTGGATCTGATCGCTGCGGTTGCTGAGGATGGATCGGCCGATCGAGGAGAACGGCGAGCCTTGGTACTCGGTGGCGGGCATTGTCGAGGTCCCGAGCTCGGAATCAGACGGAGACCATCGCCACTTTGGGGGGAAATTTGGGGGTTTTAAGAAAAAAAAAAAACCCTAATTTTCTGAGGGGAATGAGAGGGATTTTGAGATTGGGGAAAAGCCCTAGGGCTGCTGACGGCTTTTATGCAGTGAGATAAAGCAATGAGACAAAGGAACAACGTCGCGACTCTGTTATTTTTAAAAAAAAAAAAAAAAACAGAAAAAAATCCATGAACAATGGAGTTTTTTCGATGGAAAATTATTTGACTTGACTTAATTTCTCCAACAGTGACAGAATGAAGGAGGGAAATTTACCTTTTTTTCCAATTCTAAAATTGTGACAACTTTATGCAATTTTCAAAAGACAGCACTAAATCAATGGACTAAAATTAAACGTCATAAAAAGGAGGGACTCAGAGAAAATCGTAACTGTCCCTTTTACTTTAACAAGTCACGGGTCTCAGTAGAAAGAACGGGGCTCATATGTTTGCACGTCCTCGATAGGTTTGACTCTTATTTAAATAAAAGATATTGTAAATATTTATTGAAATCTCACTTAATAGAATTCATTGCAGAAGTTTTTTTTTTTAAAAATTAGTTACGAATAAATCTGATTCATAAATAATATCATAAAAAATGAACAAAAATATTTGATTGCTATCGAATAAGCTAGCTGCTCTCCTCAATTTCACCAAAAAAAAAAAAAAAAATTTGTGTTCGATTTTATCACAAGCAATAAAGTGCTTCCGCTAAGCAAAGAGGCCATGTAAAAATTCTGTTTGAGATTAACGCACGTGCGACACAGGCGCGATACACACGGTGCCACGTGGCAAGATCCTGCGCCTCCCTACGAGCGGGTCCGATCCATAGGAGAACGTGGGCGTATGTACACAAGAGCGGCGTATATCCGGTTCGTAGAACAATTCGCACGTGCTTCGTTCTTTGCCGCACGTGCAGGCGAATGTTTTTCTAGAAGTTTGGTGGGGAGCTTGGACAGCGACCATCCACTTTGTACCTCATGGCCTTGTTCTTCACTTTTGTTAGTCTCTCTCTTTTTTTTCTAAAAAAATTATATTGTGTAAAATAAATTGTATCACGTAATAATACCACAAAAAGCAGTGATGTACAGAAAAATAAATAATATTATAAAGGTATTAGCAGCATTTTAAAACAATAAAACTCGTTATTTCATAAATTGCAGCAAAATCAATTATGAATGACGGTGAAGAGTCATGAAAAAAAGAGGAAATAATGACTCAAATTTGAGGCATGAATAGAAAAATCAATATTTCTCTCCACCTTGGTTTATAATTTATGGAATTTTGAGTTTCCCTTTACTTTCCTTTTTCTTTTCTTTAAAAGCTGTTTATAATATATATCACATTTATGAGAGAGGTATATCTAGCAAAAAGAAAGTCTCTTTCAAGTTTACTAAAGTCAAAAAAAAAAAAAAAAAACTTTTGCTGGGATAGTTAAAGGAAAAAAATTGGAATATGAATCCTCATGTGGCCCATCGGTAAGCTGTTGATTTGCTTCTCAATGAGCGTCGATTCGAATCTCATGAGAGACGATAATTTTCCTACCTGGAAAAAAAAAAAAAATTCAAAACGCTGAGACATTGGTCTCTAATAATGAGATTTGAGACGTGATAGTGACAATTAAGCAACAGACAAGAAGCTTAAGTAACATGTGAGTTTGATTGACTAAAACGTGAAAAGGAGGTAACTTAGCATGGCGGCTAATTATTAATAATAGAATCAAGTTGTTTTTAAGCTAAAGAATTCTTGTTATGCTTTTATTAAAATAAATAAAATTAACTGATCCTGACACAAATTGGTAGAAAAAAACAAAATCCAATAATGAAAATTGTGACTTGTTAAAATTAATTTTCAATTTAAGAGAAGGAGGTCAACACCTTATCATTGAATCAATTTTCAATTTATAGTTTGAACATTGTTAGCACAAAAATTAGAAAATGTCAAATTTACTTTTAGGAAATGAACAAAAACGACAAGTCTGGATATAAAAGTCAAACACTCACGAGAATTTGTATCAGGTGAGACCATGAGTTCACATTAAAGCTTGTAGTTTTCAAATGTGCAGAGGCTGAAATCGTCAAAGGCTCGTGCAGTTATTTAATATTTTTATAAGTTTCAAAATCATCTGTTATTACACGTGCTATCATCGCAGAGTAATTAATCCATGTGGTGGAGATTTTTTTTCAATGCCATTGATAGATTTCAACACATTAAACAGTCGGGATATAAAAGATTTTTACGTAAAAATATAATTTAAAAAAACTCACGGGGATAAGAGAAAATTCACTATATTTTCTCGAGATTACAGTGAATTTAGTAGAGTATTCCTCTGTTTGCAATTTTTAAATCCTGGCCCCTTTCCTTCATGGATCTCCAGGTATATAAGTACTCTGTAGCGTTGTAACTGATCGTGCAGATTTCTCGGATCTCCACAATTACACGATTTGCACGTTAAGATCTTTCCATGGCCGTTCCAGGAAACCCTGTTGCTGAGCTGCGTCTAGTAGAAGCGGGAATCTCCGTGGAGAGCCTATATCGTGGAGGTTGGGGAGAGATCTGGTAGTTGCGGATGTCGGAGAAAAAAAGGGCTGGAGGTCCTCCCTCAGGTTGAATGTGAGCTCAGGGCAAGGCCCGAGGCTCTATCCTCGGTGTTGAATGTGAGCTAGGGGTAAGGCCCGAGGTTCTCTCCTTAGGGTTAAATGTGAGACACTGTATCTCAAGTTTGTTGTCCACTTGAGACATTCTTGGTGCGGCAGGACAAGTGTCGCGATCATGAGGAGTGATCAAATTCTGACCACTACAGATACCCTCTGCTCTTGCGATCGCTGGAGTCTTAGGAGGCGAATCAGAAGAGCGAAGTCGGTGGACGCCTTTAAGTGCCCTGAATTTTTCTAAAAGTTTAAGTGAGGATATGGCTCATCACTGTGTATCTTCGTAGGGACCTGACCGGTCATAAAACATCTGGATTGTTAATTAATGCATATCTTCAAGGCTTGATCTGGAGACAGCTGGCCCCCAAATTGTTTTTTTTGGAATCTCCCTTTTATGATGGATGAGATTGTGTGGCAGCAATACTTGATATCTTGATGATTTGACGTGCTGAAAATCTCGAAACGTGGACCGATTTCTTGGGGATTTGTTTGAACGAGAGACACTATGGCTTCTTCTCCATTTGTAATAGGGTGGATCATTGAGAAGAAATCTGCTTATCTCCTGAAAAACTTTTGCTTTCAAAACTCTTATTCTAGTGGGCTACAATGTCTTCTTCTTCTTCGTCCGGTGGAAGAAAGAAAGAGAGGATGAAGGCGGTTGTTGCACTCCTGATGTTGAGGAGTCCAGTTGTCGGGGAACGTCAGTCTTTACAATGGGCTCGTCGAGAAATGTTAGTTTTCGCGATGAGGCCCTGCTGTAAAGAAGGATAGACAAGGTTCATGCTTCAGCCTGGTCTGTTCGTCTGGTCTCCAATCAGATCGGTCCAGTCTGGACTTGGGGATCAATGTCTCTTTTTCCTAAGAGCATGTATGAAGAAAGAGTGTGGGTTGAGCAGGGTGTGTTTGATGATAATTCCGATCGTCGTGACATGTGTCTGGCTGTCTTCATTCCTGCTGAATGCTATTGCTTTATTCGTGGGGATTCTTTCTTTGCGGCAGCAACTGGAGAGAAGCGTGGGGGTATGATTGTACACGTTTATTGCATATTTATTACTAAATTCCTGCATTTATCTTTAATAAATCATATCAATCACCTTGTCTTAAAATTTAATTTGTGCAGGTGATTATCAATGAAGGGAGAAGAAATTATTACAAATATAGTCCAACTAATTCGGATTAAGGAGGATTTTTATCTCAAAAGAGGTTTGGAACAGATACGGTGAAGATTAGAATGTCAAACCAAGAAATAAACTGAAGATACAAGAATATCTAAGATCAACGATCCAGCGGCCTCAGCCTATTGGCTAGATCCAGGCCGCGAAAACGCGACTTCTGTCGCGTTCCCGTGCCATTGTTAGGGTGTTCAACTTTAAATACTACATTCCTTGAAACAGAAAGGGAGAAGAATTTAGATTAAAATTTTGTTTTACTCTTAAGGTTAGGATCATTGTTAGATAGTTTTGAGAAGTTGTAATCTCAATTAATTTGTTTTCTAGTTTAGACCAGAAAAGAGAGAGAAATGAGTGTGCAATTCACTATTGAAGTGACAATCAAAGGAGATTCAACTTACTTGTTAAACTCGACTCAATCTATTTGGTATGTTAATGTTATTTATTCATTCTTTTATTTGTTCTTTCTTTGCAATGAGTAACTAATCTCTCTCTTTCTGGGCTCACTAATATACTCTTCTATCTCTTCTCTTGACTGATTTTTATAACCCGATTGAATCATATGAATGACTATGTTCAAGCTTTGCATCTGTGAGTGTTTTTGAAGTCACCCGAGGATGAGCTTTGGACTTTAAAACTTGTTTAAAAATTTTTCTAAAACTGTTTTTATTCCATACTTTCTCTTCTTGCTTGATGGTTTAATATTCAATAAAAAAGAACTGTTTTTAAAAATAAAGTTAAATTTTTCATAGATCTATCTTATGTGTTTTGCTTGGATACTTTGATTTAAAAGACTAAACTTAAGCCTATAATCATTTGAGGCATTCTTTTTCAAGAGAATATAGAGTTAACTAAAAGATTAGTGAGCCAGATTTTCTCTCTAATTAAAACAAACACATTTTTCACTCAAGACCTCTTTAAATTCACCTTTTTTAAAATCTATTCTCATTTTCAGTTTTTCCTTAAATCACATCTCAACAATTCATATTGTATTTCTTTTCTTCTAAAAAATTGACACTAAAACTTGTTTGCTCAAAAATATCGAAAAGCTTGCATCGCATCTCTCCTCATGGATACGATCCGTTTGCCTAAGCTACACGGTATTTCTTTACTTGAATCAATTTTTGCACCATTACCGGGGCGAGAACGATATTTTGTGAGATCTAACAAGTTTTGTGCTTTGTTTCAGGATTTAGAGACTATTTGGAGAAACTGAGCACTGCAAAAGAAGACTTGCTGTTCTGTGCCCCTACTCAAGAAAGCAGGGAACAAAACTCTAAAGTTTTGCAGTGAAAATCCTTTATTTTCCCCAGAAATGCGGCTATATTTTGGGACTACTGAAAATTCTTTTTTGCAGGTCAGATAGCTTTTCAAAATTCATCTTCTGCAGTTATTAGTTTTGCTATTTGTTTGATTTTGTACCCTATTTTAAATCCAACAGTAACCAGTTGTGAAATTGCTTAAAAAAGTTTAGACTTGCAGGCATTTGTCTAACTACGTTTCATTTCATTTGCTGTTGAAGAAAGTTGGAGAAAATGTATGTTTGCATAACATCTAACTTAAGAAATATTCTTAGTGATTTACTTGCTTTTGAGTGTTACTTTTGCTATATTCTTGCACACCACACAAAAATATTTTAAGAGCAAAATCAAATACAAGATAAGGCAGGGAAGCCTTTACCCTTCTTTGGCCCACAAATCTTCTCCAAGAACTTACAATCTAAGTATAATTTAATATCTAATAGATGTTAGCCCTAGGGACATCTCCGACTCACTAGTAAATTGACTTAAGGGGAAAGTTTTTAGAATTTGACTCTTGTCAAATCGGTGTCAAAAGTTGGTGATTGAGAGGTGAAACCTCAAAGGTGATTCGTTTGGTTTAATTAGGCCCGTTGCTTTTATCACGGATACCTCCCACTAATCTTATCCCGATCTGACCGATTAACTTGTGGTCAGATTGCTGCAATATACCTCTCGCGGGCAGTCTAACCAGTTAGGAGTCGTCTAAGTCTAAGCTTACCTTAAAATATGCTTGGTTGGTTTTTTTTCTTTCTTTTGATTGTTTGATGAACTTATTTGTGGTAGTGAATGTGTATGCCAGTGTGGTTGATGAAAAACACCTAGAGGGGGGGTGAATAGGTGTAATTGCTAATCTAACAATCTTTTAAAACTATGATGGATGAATGATGCAACGATCTCTCAAAACAAGACTAAGAGCAGAATACCCCGTGAAGGGTTCTGAACTCCTTCCTCCTGATTCCCCTTGAATGGGTTAGAGGTGCGCAATGCAACCTTGTTGTATGAGAATTGATCGAACAAAGTATGAATAATATGCAATGATGAAATGCACACAAAATATATCACAAGTATCACAAACAGAAGCAATAACACAAGGAAAGAAAACTAGATCTCAAGCAAGTAATTTAAAGCAATAGAGTGCAAGAGAAATTTAAAGCAAATAAGGACACAAAGCAATCGCAAACACAAGATGTTTGTTTCGAGGTTCGAGCCACTGCTCTAATCCCCGCCTTCACCTCCGTGAAGGGTTTCCACTATCCACCGAGGACGCTTACAACGGTCTACCAAAGACTCGATCACCGAGCTCTACCACTTACAATAACCTCTACCGAAGAGGTGTCTCCACAAGAACAAGAAGAACACAAGGAACCAAAGTGATCACAACAAGATCACTAAACTTCTTACAAACTCTCACTCTTTTACAACTTCCTTATAGATTGAGTAGGGAATTTTGGCTCTAAGAAGTGTAGTGAGAAAACTCAGTTGTAGAATGATTTTTGCTAGAAAACACAACTGAAAACAAGCTCAAGAATGAGTGAAAAAATGGAGAGCTTAAAAACTTTTCTTCTCTTTTGAAAACTTTGAAAACTTAAGGATTTTTCTTGGTGTCTTTGCAAGAGACTATTCCCCTCTATTTATAGGGAGAGGAAGGGATTAAAACACTTAAAAATAAAGCTTATTTGATCAGAAAATAATCCCCAAAGATCAAAGAAAATCTGCCACAAACAGACTAAAAACAGATTTTCAGAATTTCACCAAAGAGGAAAGAGCCGTTGGGCAGCAGCAGGCTTGGCGGTCGACCGGTCCGGTCGGCCGTCCACCTAGCTGGCATATAGCCGTTGGGCTTGGGTCGACCGGTCCGGTCGACCATCCTCTAAAAGAAAACATAGTTTTCTGAAGGCGGTCGACCGGGCGGTCGACCCAGAAAACCCGAGAGCAAAACTGCTTTCAGTCGGTCGACCCGTACGGTCGGCCGACAGACATGCATAAGCGTGCACGTCCTGATACAGACTCCGGTCGACCGGTCCGGTCGGCTGGTCTTGCCTGAAACAGAAAAACAGTAAGAAACCAGAACTTTGAATTTTTGTAAAATATTTTGAAGATAATTTTGTAAAAATGTTTTGAAGTAAATAAAACTAAGTATCATGCTAGAAAGAGTATACATGATTTTAAACATGATATATATATACCTTTGTAAAACTTAGAGTCATGTATATTTGTTAAAGCATGAAACTTAGAAACACAAAGTTTTAAACATGAAAACCTGTATACAAAAATGTGTGTGTGTATCCTAGAGCCAATTTCCAAAACTCAAACTTTAACAATCTATTTCTTACATTGGTTCTAAGGACTACAAGTGCTTCAAGTGGGCTTCTTCATATGATCTTGCAAGCTTGATTCTTTGAGCCCGAATTGAGGTGACTTGAGTCAAAACACCTTCCTTTAGGGAAGAAACCCTGAAACACACTCAAACAGTAAACAATATTAGTACATATAACTAATATGTTTTGTAATCATCAAAACATACTAAAACGGGTGATTGTAACCTTGGGCCAACAATCTCCCCCTTTTTGATGATGACAAAACATATAAGTTATTTTAAATAAAAATGGAAGAAGAGCTTGGAAGCTCCCCCTCAAATAATGCTATGTATAAAGAATGACTATGAAAAGCTAAATACATAAAGCATTGTAAACACATAGTTTAAATAATAAACAATAAACAACAAAACTTATTCTTTTTAACTTATTCTTTTTAAATAACAAACTTATTCTTTTTCTTCCCCTTTTTGTCATACATCAAAAAAGGTTAAACAAAACAAAACAATAATAAAAATTGGTCTTTAAGAATCCATAATGCAAACATTCAACTCACCACAAATAAAGAAAAATCTAGCATAGTCTAAAGGTTTTGTAAAAATATCGGCAAGTTGAAAATCGGTAGAAACATAATCAATATCAATATCACCTTTCTCATAATGATCTCTAAGAAAGTGATACCTAATGTCAATGTGTTTGGTTTTACTATGTTGATTTGCATTCTTTGTCATGTGAATTGTACTAGTATTATCACAAAATATTTTAACATGATTAAAATGCAAATCATAGTCAAGGAGAGTATGTTTCATCCAAAGAACTTGTGCACAACAAGCTCCGGCTGCAACATACTCCGCCTCGGCGGTTGAAAAGGCTACCGAATTTTACTTTTTGGAAGACCAAGATACAAGACAATTACCTAGGAATTGACATGTTCCACTTGTCCTCTTCCTATCTACCCTACAACCCGCATAGTCGGCATCCGAAAAACTCGTCATTGAAAATTGACCGGTTTTCGGATACCACAAACCCATTTCAATAATGCCCTTAAGGTATCTAATTATGCGTTTAACCGCAATTATGTGAGACTCTTTAGGACAAGATTGAAAACGTGCACAAAGACAAACGGAAAACATAATATCCGGCCTACTAGCCGTCAAATACAATAAACTACCTATCATGCTACGATAAAGTTTAATGTCTACACTTTACCTTGTTCATCCTTATCAAGCTTTGTAGTGGTTGCTATGGGAGTTTTGCTCACTTTAGATCCTTCAAGCCCGAACCTTTTGATTAGTTCCTTTGTTTACTTGGCTTGATTGATGAAGATCCCATCCTTCCTTTGCTTGATTTGGAGTCCAAGGAAATAGTTGAGTTCCCCCATTATAGACATTTCAAATTCTTCCTTCATGCATGATTCAAAAGCTTGGCAAAGAGATTCATTAGTAGATCCAAAAATAATGTCATCAACATAAATTTGCACAATAAGAATATCATTTTTAACATGTTTTGTAAACAATGTGGTGTCAATTTTACCTTTCTTAAAACCATTTGAAATTAAAAATGAAGAAAGTCTTTCATACCAAGCCCTAGGGGCTTGTTTTAAACCATAAAGAGTTTTATCTAATTTAAACACAAAATCTGGATGTGTAGGATCAACAAACCGGGGGTTGTTCAACATACACCTCCTCTTCAATAAAACCATTTAGAAAAGCACTTTTAACATCCATTTGAAATAATTTAAAATCTTTATATGAGGCAAATGCTAGTGTCATCCGTATGGCTTCAAGCCGTGCTACGGGTGCAAAGGTTTCTTCAAAATCGATTCCTTCGATTTGAGTGTAACCTTGGGCAACTAAGCTAGCTTTGTTTCTAACTACGTTACCCGATTCATCCAACTTGTTCTTAAAGATCCACTTAGTACCAATTGTTGGTCTATCGTGGGGCCTAGGAACAAGGTGTCAAACTTGGTTGCGCTCAAATTGATTGAGTTCCTCTTGCATGGTAAGCAACCAATATGAATCGGCCTCGGCTTCGAGGACGTTCTTGGGTTCAACATGAGAAATAAATGCATAATGACCACAAAAATCATGAAGTTTAGAGCGAGTGGTTACCCCTTTTGATACTTCACCTATGACGAGGTCCTTGGGATGATGAGGATTGTATCTCCAATCCTTTGGAAGTTGTTGAGTAGGCTCCACTTCATTTGTTTGATTTTCATTTCCTTGAGCCTCTTCTACTTTAGCTTCACTTCCTTCATCATCCTTTGGCTTGTCTCCCATAGTAGGTGTATCCTCCAAGGTCACTTTCTCCAAGCCTTCATCCAAAGCATCTATTTCTACAACATTCTTAACAAACAAGTTAGATTCTTCAAACTTAACATGTATAGATTCCTCAATAGTCAAAGATGATCTATTGAAGATTCTATAAGCTTTACTAGTATTAGAATAACCAACAAAAATAGCCTCATAAGATCTAGCATCAAATTTTCCTAGATTATCTTTCGTATTTAAAACAAAACATTTGCATCAAAAAACCTTGAAATATGAGACATTTGGTTTTCTAGAAAAGTACATTTCAAAAGACGTTTTAGAAGTATTTTTACATAAGAAAACACGATTTGATATATAACATGAAGTATTAACGGCCTCAGCCCACAAATAATGTGGTAGACCATATTCACTAAGCATTGTCCTAGCCATCTCTTGTAATGTTCTATTTTCCGTTCAACTACTCCATTTTGTTGTGGAGTTCTAGGACAAGATAGTTCATGCTTAATTCCATGTTCTTCACAAAAAGTGGTAAAGGGTAGGTTAATGAACTCACCTCCTCTATCACTTCTTATTCTTACAATTGAAGTATCTTTTTCCTTTTCAACTCTTTTTTTAAAGGCTTGAAAATGTGAAAAGGCTTGGTTTTTGTTCAAGAAAGAAAACCCAAGTAAAACGTGAAAAATCATCAACCAAAACAAATGCAAAACGATTCCCACTTAGACTTTTGGTTTGAGTAGGACCAAATAAATCCATATGGATCAACTCCAAAGGACGTGATGTCATGATATCCTTAATTGACTTGAAAGAAGACTTAGTTTGTTTCCCAAATTGACATGCGTCACAAACTCGGTCCTTTTCAAAATTCAAACAAGGAATACCTTTCACAATTTCCTTTGTGTTTAACCTAGATATATGGTCAAATGAAATGTGGCCTAATCTTCTATGCCACAACCAAGAGTCATCATCGAGGGCTTTTAAACAAGTAATATTATAAGACATATTAGACATATCTATCATATAAACATTATTTTCACGAAAACCGGAAAACACACAAGTATTAGAAATTCTATCAATTACTTTACAAACTACATTATCAAAAACAACATCAAAACCTTTATCACAAAGTTGACTAACACTCAAGAGATTATGCTTGAGGCCATCAACTAAAACAACATTCTCAATTAAAGGGGATGTACCAAGTTTTACATTACCGATACCGATGATTTTACCCTTGGCATTATCTCCGAAGGTGACGGTGCCACCTTCATGGTATCTTGATAGGGTTGCAAAGTTGTTGATATCCCAAGTCATGTGCCTTGAGCAACCACTATCAAGATACCACAATCCTCTACGTCTTTGGGCCTTGGATGGTACCTACATCATTTAACAAAATAGTTGACTTTGGTACCCAAATTTTCTTGGGTCCTTGAAAGTTAGTGTTGCGAACCCAAACATTATGATGTGAAGCATTAAGTCTATCATAGCAAAACTTAACTAAGTGACCTTTACGGCCACAATATGTGCATGAAAATATTTTCCTATACATGAATGCATGATGTGTTTGTGATGGGTGAGCATGTTTTGGGGGCTTGGCATGATGTAGAGATTGTGTGGTATGAACATGAGCATGAGCATGGAAGGCATTTTTCTTAGGGGCTTGTTTTTTAGGAAACATGGCCTCAATTTTCCTTTTATCAAACTCACAATTTTTCAAAACAATTCCTAATGAGTCTATTCTTTCTTTAAGCATGGTAATCTCATTAGAATCAACTAGTGGAAACTTGCCTTTACAAGAAACTTTATAGTTGTCAAAATCTTTTTGGGTGGAAACAAGAGTGGAAAGTAATTCATCTTTTTCTTTGGAAAGAGTAAAAACTTGATGATTAAGAGACTCATTTTCCTTTTTCATTTTTAAATACTTTTTCTTTAGGAAATCATAATTATGTGATAATTCTACAAAAGCTTCTCCTAATTCATCCATGGAAAGTTCATCATTAAGAGAAGTGGAAGGGGTTACCTTGCTTGTGCTTTCATTGGCCATGAAGCACATGTTTGCGGTATCAATTTCCTCCTCGGATTCGCTCTCGGAATCCCATGTAGCTTTCATTGCTTTCTTCTTGGAGGGCTTCTTTGAGGTGGAAGGCTTTGCTTTATCCGGGCACTCCGCAACAATGTGACCCGGTCTTTTACAATTAAAGCAAACTATTTTTCTCTCTTCTTGCCATCTTTTTCTTCCTTGGAATTTAGCCTTGTTGTACATCTTCCGAACATTCTTTACAAGAAGTGAGAACTCTTCGTCATCTTCTTCTTCATTCTCTTCATCGGAGTGTGAGGATTGACACTTGAAGGCTATTGTCTTCTTCTTGGAAGGAGCCATATCCTCCCTAACTTTTCTCTCCATCTCATGGGTTTTGAGGTTCCCAATGAGACCTATAAGCTCCATCTCCTCCTTGTCATTAAGTTCCTTCAAGATAGTTGCCTTTACTTCCCATGAAGGAGGAAGAGCCCGGATGATCTTTCTAACTCTTTGGTCATTATCAATGGCATCACCTTGAGAAGAAAGTCCATTAGTGATCTTTGTAAATTTTGTAACCATATCATCATGGTTTCATTTTCTTGCATGCAAAAGTTCTCATATTGGGACCGAAGAAGGTCTATCTTAGCCCTCTTTACTTGTGAAGTCCCTTCATGTGTAACTAGCAAATGTGTCCAAATTTCATATGCGGATTTGCAATGAATAACTCTAGATATATCATCATCATTAAGGGCTTGAAGGAGTGCATAATGAGCCCTAGCATTGGCATCAAATTCCTTAGTCTCAATTTCGGACCAAGTGGATTCATCACCGGGGGGTGCACTAAAGGATTTGGTCACGACCTTTGCAACTCGACTTCCTAGAGATTGCAAGAAAACGGTCATCTTAACCTTCCATATGGGAAAGTTAAGTCCATCAAACTTTGGGGGGTCTTAATTCCATCGGCCATTTTTACTAAGTAAAAATGAATGAAATGATTAGCAAATGTAGGATCTCTCTAAGGTTGTTAAGCCAAGAGCCTAGAGTCCAAGCTCTGATACCAATTGAAAAACACCTAGAGGGGGGGTGAATAGGTGTAATTGCTAATCTAACAATCTTTTTAAAACTATGATGGATGAATGATGCAACGATCTCTCAAAACAAGACTAAGAGCCGAATACCCCGTGAAGGGTTCTGAACTCCTTCCTCCTGATTCCCCTTGAATAGGTTAGAGGTGCGCAATGCAACCTTGTTGTATGAGAATTGATCGAACAAAGTATGAATAATATGCAATGATGAAATGCACACAAAATATATCACAAGTATCACAAACTAGAAGCAATAACACAAGGAAAGAAAACTAGATCTTAAGCAAGTAATTTAAAGCAATAGAGTGCAAGAGAAATTTAAAGCAAATAAGGACACAAAGCAATCGCAAACACAAGATGTTTGTTTCGAGGTTCGAGCCACTGCTCTCATCCCGCCTTCACCTCCATAAAGGGTTTCCACTATCCCCCGAGGACGCTTACAATGGTCTACCAAAGACCCGAGCACCGAGCTCTACCACTTACAATAACCTCTACCGAAGAGGTGTCTCCACAAGAACAAGAACAAAGGAACCAAAGTGATCACAACAAGATCACTAAACTTCTTACAAACTCTCACTCTTTTACAACTTCCTTATAGATTGAGTAGGAAATTTTGGCTCTAAGAAGTGTAGTGAGAAAACTCAGTTGTAGAATGATTTTTGATAGAAAACACAACTGAAAACAAGCTCAAGAATGAGTGGAAAAATGGAGAGCTTAAAAATTTTTCTTCTCTTTTGAAAACTTTGAAAACTTAAGGATTTTTCTTGGTGTCTTTGCAAGAGACTATTCTCCTCTATTTATAGGGAGAGGAAGGGATTAAAACACTTAAAAATAAAGCTTATTTGATCAGAAAATAATCCCCAAAGATCAGAGAAAATCTGCCACAAAACAGACTAAAAACAGATTTTCAGAATTTCACCAAAGAGGAAAGAGCCGTTGGGCAGCAGCAGGCTTGGCGGTCGACCGATCCGGTCGGCCGTCCGCCTAGCTGGCATATAGCCGTTGGGCTTGGGTCGACCGGTTCGGTCGACCGTCCTCTAAAAGAAAACACAGTTTTCTGAAGGCGGTCGACCCAGAAAACCCGAGAGCAAAACTGCTTTCAGTCGGTCGACCCGTACGGTCGGCCGACAGACATGCACAAGCGTGCACGTCCTGATACAGACTCCGGTCGACCGGTCCGGTCGGCCGGTCTTGCCTGAAATAGAAAAACAGTAAGAAACCAGAACTTGGAATTTTTGTAAAATATTTTGAAGATAATTTTGTAAAAATGTTTTGAAGTAAATAAAACTAAGTATCATGCTAGAAAGAGTATACATGATTTTAAACATGATATATATATACCTTTGTAAAACTTAAAGTCATGTATATTTGTTAAAGCATGAAACTTAGAAACACAAAGTTTTAAACATGAAAACCTGTATACAAAAATGTGTGTGTGTATCCTAGAGCCAATTTCCAAAACTCAAACTTTAACAATCTATTTCTTACATTGGTTCTAAGGACTACAAGTGCTTCAAGTGGGCTTTTTCATATGATCTTGCAAGCTTGATTCTTTGAGCCCGAATTGAGGTGACTTGAGTCAAAACACCTTCCTTTAGGGAAGAAACCTTCTAGTTTAATTAGAACCCTGAAACACACTCAAACAGTAAACAATATTAGTACATATAACTAATATGTTTTTGTAATCATCAAAACACACTAAAAACAATTGAGAGACCCAAATACATGTAGGTTAACTAGAAGTAGTTCACAACTCAAATCGGAACCAAATCTGATCCGGTTATGCCTCTACCAACATCTTTGCAGGATAGGTTCTATCCCATGAAGATCTCCCTGCCATCTTGCATTCGACTCCCGGAAGCCAATGGCAACAATTTCGTACTGAACCTACAATTCATCAACCCTCTCCCAAAGTTTCATGGTTTAGAGTTCGATGATGCATACTTTTTCATAAGAGAATTTGAGAAAGTATGTCTTATGATGAGAATACACCAGTTAGGAGATGATGTGGTTAGGTTACATTTCGTCCCTTTTGCCCTATACAGTTTAGCGGTTGATTCTATCACATCATGAGATGATTTCATCAGGATTTTCTTGAAGAAATTCTACCATATCCACAACACCGCTCTCATTAAGAAGAACATCATGCAGTTTAAGTAAGAACCTATTGAACCATTTTGAAATTACTTTAAATATTTCAAAGACCTTCTTACTCAATGTCCTCATCATGGCATAGAGAAGTGGTGACAATGCCAAATTCTCTATGACAGTTTAGACTATCAAACCAAGACCTTCTTAGAAACTATGTGCCAAGGGGATTCTTGCAAAAGGATGAAAGCAAGGGTGAGATTTATTTGAGGACTTAGCTGAGAAAATCATCCAATGGGAACCAACTCTCGAAAAGTCTAGCAACACAAATCCTATCTATTCAAAAGGAGGTCTACATTTTATAGAATCATCCATAACTGTCGAAGCTAGAATTGCCAACCTATCGAGAAGACTGAAACTTCTTGAAACAAAGAACCGATTTCAGTGAACCAAGTTAAACCTAACCCAATCCCAAATTCGGGCTGCACTTACTGTCAAGTCATGAACTATGTTTTTGAAGAGTGTCCTATTTTTCATGCTCAACAAATGTTGCCCGCCCATGAATGCGACCTTTTCAAAGCCCATAACAATCCCTATGCTCAAATGTACACTCCAGGTTGGAGAAATTACCTGAATTTCTCATGGAGTCAAAACAACCATGACCACTCAAAGTCAAACCATTCAAAACACTTTCAACCTCCCAATTATCATCATATTCTTCCAATCATCAACCCAATTTTCTCAATTATCAACATAATTTTCTCAATTAAGCTCCACAATCTTCCTTTCAAGGTCCCCCTACTGACAAGAAAAAGACGGATATGGAGAGGAATATAGAAAATTTGATCAAATCATAAATATCCTTCATGCAGAACCAAGGACAGCAGTTGAACAACTCTCAAGCCATATCTAGGTTAAAGATTCAGATGAGTCAGTTAGCTAGTTCACTAAGTGAAAGGCTCAAAGAAACTTTGCCTAGTCAGCCGTTGACAAACCCTAGAAACTCTAGACAAGTTAATTTGGCTCAATAGGATCAAATTAATCAATGCAATGTTGTTCATTCATTAAGATCGGGTAAGAAAATTGATAATCAAGTGTCGATACCACCCAATCCCATTCAGTACGACCAAACACAAGCATCCACTTCTTCTAGTTCCACTCCATCCAAATCTGACGAGACTGTAAGTCAAGTCAGCCGATCAGGTACAAAAACCTATAGTACCATTTTCAAATAGGCTTAAGAACAATAGACAAAATGCATACATGGAGAAGATAATTGAGATCTTTAATCAAGTGAAGATTAATGTGCCACTTCTTGATGCTATATAACAAGTCCCGTTATATGCAAAATTCCTTAAGGACATGTGCACCAAGAAGAGGAAGACTAATGTATCCAAGAAAGTCTTCTTAGCCACTAACATTAGAGAGCTACTATTGGATCCGATCCCTATCAAGTATAAGCATCCGGGTTGTCCTACCATCGCCTGCATTATAGGACAAGCCGAAATTAGTCGTGCACTCTTTAACTTGGGAGTAAGTATCAACTTGCTTCCCTTATCAGTTTATCAACAACCAGGTTGGGCGACCCGAGTACGACCCGAGTACGACCCGAGTCACCATGCAATTGGCAGTTCGGTCAATGAAGGTTCCCAAAGGGAAAATTAATGAAGTTCTTATCTAGAACAAAGAGTTTATCTACCCCGTCGATTTCATTATTCTCGAGACACAACCTGTATGCAATCTTAGGTCTCAAACTCCCGTTATCTTAGGGCGCCTATTCCTTGCTACTGTTAATGCAATTATCAATTATAGGAATAGATCCATGAGGTTAACTGATCGTACATATATTTTATATTCTTTTCATTACACTTCTACATTTATCGTGTAATAAATCTGCTAATTTCCTTGTCTTAAATATCTATTTTGCAGAAGATAATAATGAAGAGAAAGAGGATTAAACCAAATAAATACCAGTTAAAATCAAGATTTAACTAGATCTATTTGGTTAGCTGAGGATGATCCAAGATCTAGTTAGAACAAATCAAGGATTGGGGCAAATGTTCAGCTGAAGATTAGAGCAAATCAGAAAGATGACACCAAATGAAAACTGATAAAATTCAGATTTCTATAAATTCATTTGGTTAGTTAAAGATCAACCGAGGATAATATCAAATACAGAGAGATAAATGGATAGAGAGAAGATCAACGGATGAGATGAAGCAAGTTTGACTCAGATTCTGACTAGATACATTTTAGTATTTGAATCATAACTTTCGCTACCGAATCTCAAATCTAATGATTCAAGATGATATAGAAAGCAGACTTAAAGGGCTACAACTCTTATGTTGATAACTATTTCTAATTCTATCATTTGATAAGTGATATTCAGTAATCAACACGCCAATAAACTGCTGATCAGAACTGAATATCCACATCAAATCAAGTTTGGAGATAAGGGGATGATTCAAATTCAAAAATAGCCAGCTTTTCCTATCTTCATACTCTTCTAACCTCTGCATTTCTTCTATAAATACCTACAATCTAAAAGATAAAAAAGGACCAAGCAGAGAGCAGAACTTAGGCTAATTTATAGTTTGTAACTTAGGTTTTTAGTTTTCTTTTATGTAATTTTTATTTTATTTATGTAACTGAGAGGAGAGGAGACTTTCATGGAGCAATGAGAGTAAGCTTGTACTGAAGGTGACATCGATGTAAGTGATCTTTTCTTCCATTGTTATTTGAATCAAATCGAGATTTCCTTTTCTTTTCTATTCTTGTTTTTGTTCGCTTCCCTCTTTTGTGTTTGTAGATCCAAATGAAACTGTTAGCCTCTTGCCTTGTCCTTGCAAGTGCCGTTGATGGGTTATGGCGATAGATATCCATTTCTATGGTAGTATAGCTCGCCCCTTCATTTTATAGTGTAAATCGGGAATGGGGAAGATCTCATCTGCCATGCTTCGATCGCCTTCAAAGAAAGGTACATCGTCGATACGGGTAAAAGGTAAGCAGGTGCCGAAGAGGTAAGTATGTTTTTTAGGTTTTAGTTTTTCTTTCTTTTCTTATAACTTTTAGTGTAGAACACCAACACCATAATCACCCAAGTCTCTTTCACTCTTTCAATTTCTTTGTACATATCACTTCTATTTTCTCCATCTTCTCATTCTACCACTTTCTTTCTAACTTGACTTTAACTCCATTTTTCACTTTTCTTTTTAAGAACTAAAAGAAGATCTTTAACCATTTTTTGTAACCTAAAAGAGAACTTATTAAAAAGCTTCCATCGCTAGTCCCTCCTTGTGAATCACGACCCGCATAGCCACTTGCTATAGCAGTAGAATTGAGCATCTTGCACTACTGTTTTAAAAGTTCTAAAATTTTTATTTTGTATGCAGGTTCCAGCTCAATCAAATTTTGGCGCCGTTGCCGGGGAGGGACGGTAAGTTATTCTCTTTTTAGATTTACATTTTTGGTTAACTTTCTTCTTTGTTTTTGGTGTACAGATTTAACAATAAGGAATTTTTGCTGCAGTGGACATATAAGTGGCTCTGGACTCTGCTCAAGAAAGCAGAGGCCAGAAGCCCTCAGATTTGCTACATTCTTGTGGCAAACTGAGTGAACTACTAAC
The DNA here is from genome assembly GCA_038442645.1 of Agave tequilana. NCBI lineage: Eukaryota > Viridiplantae > Streptophyta > Magnoliopsida > Asparagales > Asparagaceae > Agave > Agave tequilana. Next base: position 22,794 of record JAVJIF010009712.1, read on the forward strand.
CTGTATTTTCTGTAAGTTGGCTGAATTGCATAGTTTATATATCTGTAGCATTTATCTCCTTGTTTGACTCACTGTATATATATTTCTAACACAACAGTAAAAAGTTGATTGTAAATGTTAAAAATGATTTAGACTTTGCATTTAGGTACGTGTCTATTTCATTACATTTTCTATTTACTGTTGAAGAGTGTTGGAGCCAAGGTATGTGTGCATAGCATTTAGTATAAGGTTCATTCTTGTATGAAATATTGCTTGAGTGTTACTTTTTTCTATATACTTGTACAATGCACTAAATTGATTTAAGGGCTTGTCCTATAAACAAGATAAGGTGGAGAAGTCATTACCCTCCCTTAGTCCACGAACAATCTCCTCACTTACTAACCCAAACCTAATTAAAATTGAGTAGACTTAGCCCTAAGGACATCTTGGACTCAAATAGGAGACTGACCTAAGAGGGAAGGTGTTAGAATTTGACTCCTGTCAAATCAGTGTCTAAGGAAAGAGATTGAAGGGCGAAACCCCAAAGGCTGGTGGTTTGGCTTAATTAGGCCCGTCGCTTTTGCGCGGATACCTCCTACCAATTTTGTTCTGACCTGGCTGATTAGCTTGTGGTCAAAGTCTGCATTATACCTCCCGTGGACAGTCTAACCAGTTAGGAGTCGTCTAGGTCTAAGGTTTACCCTAATTTATGTTAGATTTTTTCTTTTTTTTGTTTGCTTATTTATTTGTTTTTTTTCTTTATTTGTGTTTTATTGTGTGATATGGCTTATAACAATAATTTTTCTGATTTTAATGGTAATCCATATTACACCCCAACCTCTTTTTCAGATATTACCAATCCGGCATATCATAACTTTAACCAACCTAGTGTGCCAGATTGGTCTTATCCGAATCAATATAACCCATGCCCCCAATCTTATAACCATAGTTTCCAAAATAATTTCAACTCTTCACAGAGTCAATGGGGATTCACCTCTCCCGAGTCTAATTTTCAACCAACTTGTCCTCCTTATCCACCTTGTCTACAATATTTTCAAGATTCATACTCAGTTCCACTAGTCCAAAATAGAAAATCATCAATTTTGGAAATGAGTATGCGTGAGTCCAAACAACAATCACAAAATTTGACGGACTCACAATTTCACCACAACTTCCAAAATAACATTTCATCTTTTCAAGTCCAATCGCAACAAAATGATGAACCAAACAACTATAAAAAGATGCTTGAAGCCATGACTCAGGCTCAAAACGCTCGTAATCATGACATAGATATGATGGTCCAAACTCTACGTTCTCACCGTTTGACCATTTCTGATGTCGCTAACCATTCTGTTAGAGCCGAAGAGTCATGTTGTTTTGGAAAACAAGGTTCCATTTCAGTACAATCATTTGAACTTGCCCAAACTCTAAATTTTGAAAATGACATTGACAGTTTGGTAAGTTATCCCTTTCCTAAAATTGAACTTGAGAATGAATATGATCCTGAACCTCAACTTAGTGATTCAATTCTACTTCCTGATTCAATAGTAACTCCGGTGTCTTCACCTGATTTCAATCTTTTTCTCGAGTTAACATTGGATCCTGTGCCAATTCATAATGAACTTGAATCGCCCATCTTTGATGATCATCATATTGAACCTTTTCAATTTCATACTTTTAAAAGTTCCATTGATAAATTGGCAAGTTCTCATTTTTATGAAATTGAACTCAATGAGAAATGTGACCTAGATTCTCAAATTTGTGATCCAGTTCAAATTCCCGAATCAATATTGACTCCTATTTTGTTACCCGACTTGAGTAATATTTTAGAGTCAGTTTTGATTCCCACACCTGTCATTCTTGAACTTGAATTACCAATATTAAGTCACATTCTATTGTGGGGAAATGAATGTGGACTTGAGTTTCAACTTCTTGATTTGGACCCACTTCCTGAACCAATCTCGACTCCTGAACCTTTACTTGACTTAAGTCACTTTCCTGAGTCGGTGTTAGTTCCCGTACCTCCTAAGTCCAAGTCAATCATTCTATCTTTTCACACTCCATTTTGGGACAAGGCGGTTGACAAAATTGACTCCAAAATTAATTATGAAATTTGAAAATTAGACGGGGTAAAATATTTAATAAAAATCGGTCATATATACATCATTTTAGAGGGTTATATAAGAGAGATTTATGGTGGGTTCCTCCGAACTCCATGCAAAGTCGATTGGGTCGCATTTCGTGGACCAATCAGACCACCACCGGAACCACCACTTTAAGCTAATATTTTCCTTTCCTTTCTTCCTTTTCATGAATCTATGCATTAATTCATACATTGAGGACAATGCATGAGATAGGTGTGAGGGAGGGTCTAACATAACTTAGTTTTTTTCTTTTTAAAAAAAAGAAAATAAAAAATTATTATTAACATTTTCTTTACTTTTAAAAACTTTTAAAATAGAAACAATATTTTGACATATTTTTTGTAAGAAATTAAGTCAATTTTAAGGAATAGGAGAATCATAGTTAGAATTTCTTATACTTGGTCAAAATAAGATTATTTGTTTGATTTTTAGGGTTAGGAAGATAATTTGTCAAAGTAATTTAGTCTTGATCTTTACCTTGATGAAATATGTACACTTCATACACTTACACACTTAGGGTTCAAAAATAAAGATTCTTATGCCTTAAAAAAAAGAAAAAAGAAAAATATATCTATGAAAGATAAACAAATCTAATTATTGATTAGCTAGGTGCTTTGGCCTAAGCAAGCCTTAGTATTTAAGCGAAAGATGATTAGATAAGTTTGAGAACAATATATATATAAAAATCCTTTGATTAAGCTGAGTATTTGTGCCTAATAAAGCATAAGTATTCACGCCTAAAAGCGGTTCATATAATAAAATTCTTAGTTTTGTGGTCTTTTTTGCTCGAGTCCTTAAGTCCTTGGGGTGTTTTCTCACCCGGTGCCCTAAGACCGTTTGGTTTGGGAGTCATCGATTAAAGGCTCGTTACATGGGCAGATTAGAAAGCCTAATAGAACTAAGAAATAATACCACAAAAAATAAAAAATAATAAATAAATAAGGCATAAGCATTAGAGTTAAAGAACCTTTAATCAAAATTTCACGGTCACAAAGGTGCATAGTAATAGACTAGATGAGAAGTACAATTTGACTCTTTACTTTGATTGATAACAAATTTTTGAATAGCGACTAAGTTTAGGAATGAAAAATTCGGTTTTCCTATAACTTATAGATTACTTAAATCTTACAATAATATTTCAAAATGCTTTTTGAAAATACTAACTCTTTGTTACTCTTTCTTTATGGATTTTGTGGGTGCAATCCATTGAAAACCCTCACGAGACAAAACTCGTCCTCTAGGGAAAACCTAGAGGTTTAACGGCTTGTTGCACATGCTCAGTGCAATCGCGTAACTTGCGAAAGTGGTCTAATAATCTTTGATTTAACTTTGTTGATTTGCTCGAGGACGAGCAAAAGATAGGTGTGGGGGGGTGTGATCGTACATATATTTTGTATTCTTTTCATTACGCTCCTACATTTATCGTGTAATAAATCTGCTAATTTTCTTGTCTTAAATATCTATTTTGCAGAAGATAATAATGAAGAGAAAGAGAATTAAACTAAATAAATACCAGTTAAAATCAGATTTATCTGGATCTATTTGGTTAGCTGAGGATGATCCCAGATCTAGTTAGAACAAATCAAGAATTGGGGCAAATGTTCAGCTGAAGATCAGAGCAAATCAGAAAGATAGCACCAAATGGAAATCGGTAAATTTCAGATTTTTATAAATCCATTTTGGTTAGCTAAAGATCAACCGCGGATAATATCAAATACAGAGAGATAAATGGATAGAGAGAAGATCAACGGATGAGATGAAGCAAGTTTGACTCAGATTCTGACTGGATACATTTTAGTATTTGAATCATAACTTTCGATACCGAATCTCAAATCTGATGATTCAAGATGATCCAGAAAGCAGACTTACAGGGCTACAACGATTATGTTGATCACTATTTCTAATTCTATCATTTGATAAGTGATATTCAGCAATTAACACGCCAATAAACTGCAGATCAGAACTGAATCCACATCAAATCAAGTTTGGAGATAAGGGGAGGATTCAAATTCAGAAATAGCCAGCTTTTCCTATCTTTATACTCCTCTAACCTCTGCATTTCTTCTATAAATATCTACAATCTCAAGGATAAAAAAAAGGACCAAGCAGAGAGCAGAACTTAGGCTAATTTATAGTTTATAACTTAGGTTTTTAGTTTTCTTTTATGTAATTTTTGTTTTATTTATGTAACTGAGAGGAGAGGAGACTTTCATGGAGGAATGAGAGAAAGCTTATACTGAAGGTGACACCGGTGTAAGTGATTTTTTCTTCTTTTGTTATTTGAATCAAATCGAGGTTTTCTTTTCTTTTCTATTCTTGTTTTTGTTCGCTTCCCTCTTTTGTATTTGTGGATCCAAATGAAACTGATAGCCTCTTGCCTTGTCCTTGCAAGTACTGTTGATGGCTTATGGTGATGGATATCTATTTCTATGATAGTATAGCTCTCCCTTTCTTTTATAGTGTAAATTGGGAATGGGGATGATTTCATCTGTCATGCTTCGCTTGCCTTCAAAGAAAGGTACATCGTCGATACGGGTAAAAGGTAAGCAGGTGCCGAAGAGGTAAGTATGTTTTTTTAGGTTTTAGTTTTTCTTTCTTTTCTTGTAACTTTTAGTGTAGAACACCAACACCATAATCACCCAAGTCTCTTTCACTCTTTCAATTTCTTTGTACATATCACTTCTATTTTCTCCATCTTCTCATTCTATCACTTTCTTCCTAACTTGACTTTAACTCCATTTTTCACTTTTTTTTAAGAACTAAAAGAAGATCTTTAACCATTCTTTGTAATCTAAAAAAGAACTTATTAAAAGCTTCCATCGCTAGTCCCTCCTTGTGGATCACGACCCGCATAGCCACTTGCTATAGCGGTAGAATTGAGCATCTTGCATTACTGTTTTAAAAGTTCTAAAATTCTGTATTTTGTATGCAAGTTCTAGCTCAATCATTAACCTTTAGAGACATGACTAGAGAAGTCAATGTCTTCAACGTAGGAAAGCAACCCCGTGATGCAGAGGACCAAACATTTGAAGTGAACCTTAATGAAAACATGACGAGTGAATACAGAGAAGAATTGGAGTTAGAAACTGAGAATGAGTTCAAGTTGGAGTCTATGAATTTCAACCTTGATCATACTGTCGAGTCTGCTGTGAATTAAGAATCGAGCCCTATTTCACCAAATTTAGAGCTACAAACTTGACTCCTCCTTCCATTGAGTCTTCTATAGAATTGAAAGCTATGCCTAAGCATCTCAGTACGCCTACTTAGGTGAACAAGAGACTCTTCCATTCATTATAGTATCACTTTTGACTGCCGGCATAAAGAAAGCCTTATGTTAGTTCTTAAGAGGCATAAGGAAGCCATTGATTGGACCATGACCGACATAATTGAGTCCAGTCATAGTTTCGCATCGCATTCATCTTAATGAAGAAGCGACACCAAAGAGAGACCTACAGCGTAGGTTAAACCCTATAATGCAAGAGATTGTTCGTACTGAAATTTTAAAACCCTAGACAATGGGATCATTTATCCCATTTCTGATAGCAATGAGTCAGTCCTTCCTATGCGGTTCTAAAAAATCCGGATTCACCATGGTTGAAAATGAGAACGAGGAGTTAGTCTAAACTCGACTACCTTCCAAGATTCGAGTTTGTATTGACTATACAAAGTTGAATGCTGCCACCCATAAAGACCACTTCCCACTTTACTTCATTGATCAAATGCTTGAATGTCTAGCTGGCCACGGGTATTACTATTTCTTGGACGATTACTCGGGGTATAATCAAATCCCAATAGCTCTGGAGGACTAAGAGAAGACTATGTTTACATGTCCATTTGGGACATTTTCTTATCGTGAATGCCTTTCGGTTTGTGCAATGCCCCAGCAACGTTTTAACATTTCATGTTGAGTCTTTTTCCGACATGGTCGAATAATTCTTAGAACTTTTCATGGATGATTTCTCCATCTATGGAGACTCATTCGATTAATATCTTCACCATTTAGATCTTATTCTCCAACATTGTGCTGAGAAAAAATTGACATTAATTGGGAGAAATATCACTTCATTTTAAGACATGATATTGTCTTGGGTCATGAAATTTTAAAGAAAAGAATTGAAGTGGATAAAGTCAAGATAGAAGTCATAGCAAAGCTTCCTGTACTTAAATGTGTAAAAATATCCTATCATTCTTAGGACACGTCGGTTTCTATCGTAGGTTTATTAAGGATTTTAGCAAAATTGCTAGACCCTTAACTACCCTTTGAACTAAGAACGTGCCTTTCACTTTTGATAGTGGATGTCTTAATGCTTGGAAGAAGCTTAAAAAAGAGTTTATTTCTGCACCATTTATTTCTGCATCAGATTGGTCAAAGTCATTCGAAATCATGTGTGATGCTTCGAATTTTGCCATAGGCATTGTCTTATAACAGCGCATTAATAACAAGCAGCACGTGATTTACTACTCGAGTAGGACTGTAACGCCCCGATCCCGTGGTTACGGAGACATTACTGTGATGTATATACACAGGACAGAAATACCCTCACATATGTATGCTAAGCATCAGTACAGGAAAGAATCAGAGTGCGGAAGCACAGTGATGATATACATTCGAAAAAATAGTACAAATACACTGTTATCACAGAACGTGATCTAATATTACATGAATATTACATCACCAGGAGATACAAGTACATGAATTACAAAAAAATTTACATGAGTAAACAGTACAACAGTGGCTCTCGACCAGCAAGAAGAATATCGAAAGCCGATTAAGAGAGGCCTAGAAGGAAAGGGATATGGATGATCTAATGCTGATCCGCCACACTTCCGCTGCACACTTTAATAGGTTGGTCTTCAACTGGAAAGCCCGCCACGGTCAAGCTCCGAGATCTGGACATGCAGGTCCAGGGTTGTCAGAAAACAACCCAGCGAGTAAAAAAAATGAAGTCAAGTGGTGTGATCAGGCAAACACACGTGTATCGATAATCCAAATCAGGTAAGCATATATAGAAAATCGTGTCGTGAGTATAGGCACATATCAGCAGGCAATAAAGTATCAAGTATAGTAGATATGGACAAAACTAGTTATACAAGCTCAGTTTACAGATTCATGTGATTAGTACGTCGAGAGAATAATCCAAAACAAGAAAACCCTCATAGATATACCTTAAATCTCATGTCACCATAGACTGAGTTTATGCAACCCGAAATGCCTTTACTATAACAGAAATAGAAAAGCAGTATGAAATCCCAAAAATAAACAAGTCTGGTGACACAAAATAGTAGCACAGATTTCATACACAAGTGGCAAGCCAGATAACTTAATTATACAATAATAAGAATCAGTGTCACCTGTTATTATAATCATTTCCTACCGTGTCACATACTACTGATAGTTCATACCGAGTCCGTATTCCAGTAGAACCCAATTCGAAATTTGATATACGGATACCATTATTTGAATGAGAAAATGATTCAATAATACCCGCTCCTGAGATTATTATTATTTAGTAATTTAGTTATGTTTGATGTCACAGGTCTCACAAGCATAGATCAAGCATATCACTAGTCAGATGTCAGTAATACTTTATTATTATTATTGTTTTATTAAGACTCATCTGACCCGTATGTGTCTAGGTATGTGTCCCAGCGTCCCTGCACACATACATCCATATATTAGTGAAAAGAGTTTTGTTATTGAAAACTGATGGAAGATCAACGTATCATGTTCATAATGAGCCCCGTGCATACCTGGGACAACGACCTATGAGCATTTGGTACTGGAGTCCAGAACTGACTGCTAAGTCATAAGGGTCTTATTTGTATGCCCTGAAAGGATAGAATTTGGACAGGGGTCTCAATATACCCCACCGAAACACCTGGTGGCACTCAGGTAGAATCGAAGTTATTGCGACATCAAATCATGTTGAAGACGTACATATTGATGTCATCAATTTTCTCCCATCCCAGTGTAAGTTGTCCATTTATTACAGATTATGTTCATCATGATTGGCTTACGGGGATTAACATGAATATAGTAACATGAGGAGCATGATATAGGAGTATAATCTCAAGAGTGTACATGTTATCAGTATCAAGTCCCCGTAAAGGTGATAATCATAAGTCAGGTGATAACATACGGATGTCAGGTGTTAAGTGATAACATGTCAAGTATCAGGTGTCAAATATCAGGCATCATGTAATGTACAATAATATAAGCATTATAAATCCACCAACCGATCACACAAGATAGAATATGAAAACAGTGTAGAAGAACATTTCAAACTCTTCAGAACCATAATCATAATAATAAGATATTAAACTATTAATTAAACAAACAGACGGGATAAGATAGTACTGGACATGCAAAAGAGAACAGGCAAGCAGACAAACAAGGTCCGATAAAACTGGACAACCGACAATCCAGATTAGACAGAGATGATCAGATAAGTGGTCAAGCGAGCAAGCAGGCAAGTAAACAAGAAGGCTGGATGAGTGGACAGACAATCAGACGAGGAAGACTGGACAAATAAGCCGTTAAGCAAGCAAGCGAGCAAGCAAGCGAGCAGACAAACAGGATTAGGCCGAATTGTATAGACAAGCAAGACTGGACAGACAAGCAGATAAGCAGACAAGTAGAGTTAGGTAGGATTGAATAGACAAATATGCAAGCAAACAGAGCTGAGCAAGACTGGAGCATAGCTAGACTGTGTTAGCACTATGTAACGCTAGACACATGGCAGATCAAGACTCCTGGCAAAGCTAGCGTGAAGTTTTAGGCTAAACCCGCATGGCGGAGCTAACGCCGCAGCGAAGTGATATGAACGTCCAGCTGACGCTCACGATGAAGCAACACCCATGGCGAAGCTAAACACTTACGGTAAAGCCAGCACAACAAATGCTAGGTCTTTGCATATGGCGAAGTCACGCTCGCGACGCAACTAGACAATCGTGATGAAGCCTGCATATGACCTCTATGTTATTACACTTGGCATAGCCACGCTCGCGATGGAGCTAACTAATAAAGCACAGAGTGCTAAGCTTACCTGCCAGCAGAGCTGGTAGAGAAACCGAAGGTTAAGTCTGAAGACTAAGTCCGAAGCTGGGGTCAAGCTAGCGAGTAGTGATAGACGCTAACGCGCACACGGCGGAGCCAACGTACGTGACGAAGTGGTGTATGAACACTCTACTAACACCATGACATAGCTACGCTCGGGCGAGTTTTACGGTAAAAGCTGATCGCTAAGCTCGCCTCCCAGTGGAGCATGAAAAAGCTAGGAGGCTGAATCTGAAGGTGGGACAGTAGATCCGAATAATAGAATGCTAATTGTTAAACAAGCAAGCGGATAATCAAGTGGAGCTGAGCAAGGCTGGAGCGAAGCTAGCATAAAACGCTAGATGCCATCACACTCGGTATGGTTACTCCTCGTAACATAGCTACACACGCGTATGGTGGCGGGTAAACTGCTTCGTATCACCTGTAACAAAGTCGCGCTCACGACGTAACTACACTCGAATGGAGTTAGTGGTAAAGCGCTGAGCGCTAGACTGGCCTGCCAGGTGGAGCTGTGAGACCCAGAGGGTCTAAGCGCACCCTTTTTCGGGGAGTGGACATAAGAGAGACCATAAGGTCTATGTGCCCTGAGGGCTGTAGGGCCAATATAGATACCTACATAAAATGTTAGTACCACACAAGCACACATATAAACAGGAGAAATAATAATGGGAGATATGTAAATCGGTCAACCTCGTGGCGGGACTATCACGAAACCCGTAGGTATAAGACCGAAGTCTATTAGGTATCCAACCCGAGGGCTGAGTAGGCTAAACCACTCCACCAAAGATACAACTAAACCTATAAAGGTGCAAGGAATGGTACCCATTGGGTAGCCCAAGAAGTGGTCTTTTGCGACGCCGCTATCCTATCGGGTAGGTTCGACCGAGGAGTTTACATGTAACCTGCACCCCCATTAGTACCATGCATATATATACATATTGTCTACACTAGTACAACCATTCGCCTCATATACAAAACACCACCCATAATACAAACACTGCTATACTGATACAACAACAACCCACAATACAAACATACCACCGATACACATCTACAGGCACCAATACAAGCACCAAGTACACAACTACAACCAATCGCTCACAATACTACAATCACCCGCCTATGTATAACACCACCAAATATGCAAACACTCAAACACTGCAAAATGCAATTGCCCTAAAACATGACATGTATTCACAAATCTGAAAAACGGTACTCACCTATCTGATACCTGGGATGGGTAGATAATGACAGAGCTCTGGTCTAGCGCGTAGCAAATGAAAATGAGAAGGAACTAGAGAGAGTTTGAGCGAGAGCTAGAGAACCATAACTAGATCTAGAGAGAGGAGAGAGAGCCAGAGAGAAAGAACCATAACCAGATCCACACAGAGGGAGAGAGAATCAGAATCAGAACAGAGAGAAAGAGAGAGTGAGTGAGTTAGAGAGAGAAGAAAAGAACAGTAGGAAGGAGACATAGATGAAAGGAAGAAAGAAAGAAAAGAGAAAAGAGAAGAAAAGGGAAGAATGAAGGATGAGGAAAAGAGAAGGGGGGAGAGAGGGAGTGGCCGGCAGTGGTTGGTCGACCAGCCAAGGGAGCGGCAGCTAGAGGGGGTGGCCGACAGTAAGGTGGCGACGATGGTGTTGGTGGCGGCTATCAAGGGGAGGGAAAGAGGGAGAGTAGAGAGAGTGAGATCCACATTCAAGAGAGAGAGAGAGAGAGAGGGAGAGAGCTCCGGTAGCGGTGGTGCGTGCCAAGGAGGAAGGAGGATGCCAGGGAGCTTGGCCGGAGGTGGTGGTGCGTCTGGTGGTTGCCGACGGCCAGGAGGTGGCGGCAACGCTGGTGGGCTGCGGTCAACTGGAGGAGAAGAGGGAGAGGGAGAGATGGGGATGGAGAGAAAGTTAGAGTGTGATAGGGGGTGCTGGTGGTGCGCGGTTATGGTAATAGTGGCGCTGATGGGTCACCGGCCAAGGGGAACGACGGTGCTGATGATGGGTGGGCTAGGGGAGGAGAAGGAGAGAGGAGAGGGATAGCTTCTGAGATAGAGAGGAAGAGAAAAGAGGGGAAAAAGAGATATAGAGGGGGGGAGAGATGGAAAATAGATGGGGGAGAAGTACACGGAAGAGGGGGAGGATGGAAGTAGGTCGACAGGGGATAGGCTGTGCAGGGTACGATGCGAGGGGAAGGGGATGGGTTGGTCGACTGACATGGGAAGAAAAAGAAAAGAAAAGAAAGAAAGAAAAAGAAACGAGAAGGAAGAAAAAAATTAATAATATTATTTAAATTAGGTAAAATTTGACTATTTTAGAAAGATTCTTAAAAATTCTATAAAATAGAAAATATTACTTTGAGAAACATGTGAAATCAGTTTAAGAAATTCAATTTGGTTTGCAAATTAAAAATCGTAGAATTAACCGGTGATACTGGTGGACACCAAAATCAGTCAAATTTTGAATAAATCAGAAAAATCTACAAAAATGCGCTATAATAGAAAATACAATTCTGAGAAATAATTTGAAAACAGATTTCAAAAATTCAACTCTGTTGAAAACTAAAAGTTCGAGAATCGATCTACAGTACCGATCGATACCGATTTTGAAGATTTTGCAGAAAAAATTTCAGAAAATCATGAAAAATTTAAAATATTAGAAAACAGTATCTGAAACTAAAATTGATCAAATCTGATTATCAAAAAAGTCAAATCGAGTGGCATATTGGGATCGGGTTCCCAATTTGGACTTGGGCTGACTCCGAATCCAGAAATTGAGATCTGATAGCAAATAATAATATAAATAATCACAAAATAAAAATAAATACGGAGAAAAATTAAAAAAATATGATTGAAAAATTGAGACACGTGCTCGGGTACGTATTCTGGGAACAGGGTGTTACAAGGACTCTTCACGATGTCCAAATGAACTACACTAAAATTGAGAATAAATTTTTGGCGGTAGTATTTGATTTAGATAAATTCCATTCCTACCTATTTGGATCCAAAACCACAATTTTCACCCATCATTTTGCGCTTAAGTACCTCATGCTTAAGAAAGATGCCAAGGCCCGACTCATTCGTGGGATCCTCCTTCTTCAAGAATTCGATCTCGAGATTCAAGATAAGAGCGTAGAAAATATTGTCGCTGACCATCTCTCGCGTATCCCAAACTCTCCTTGCAACGAATTTCATATTAATGATGACTTTTCCGATGAACAGCTCTTAATTGCCCTTAGGGACTCTTGATTTGTTGACATAGTAAACTACTTAGTCATGAACCAAACTCCATCTCCTTGGTCAAAACAAGATGTCTACCGGTTCTTGTCTCAAGTTCAGTATTTTTTTGAGAGGAACCATATCTTTTCAAGTACTGTTCAGAATAAATCATTAGGAGATACATTCCCGATGAAAAAATTAAGAGTGTTCTGTCCTTTTGTCACGGGCTTGCACGCGGTGGACACCTTGGTCTCCGTAATTCTGCTAAAAAAATACTACAAAGTGGGTTCTATTAGCTCACTTTATTCAAAGATGCCTTTGAATTTTGCAAGACGTGCCCTAGATGCCAAATGGTAGGAAGAATCTCGAAATGACATGTGATACCTCTCAACCCAATTCTAGAAATAGAACTTTTTGATGTTTGGGGTATTAATTTTATGGATCTTTTTTCTAGCTCATTTGGAAACCAATACATATTGGTTGCAGTGGACTATGTGTCAAATTAGATAGAAGTCATTCCTAGTAAGACTAATGACAACAAAATTGTTGTCAAGTTTTTAAAAGAGAACATATTCTCTCACTTCGGAACCCCTGAGCCATCATTAGCTATAATGACACTTATTTCTGCAATAGATCTTTTGAAGTTCTTATGCGAAAATATTTCATAACACACAAATTGTCCATACCTTATCATCCTCAAACCAGTGGGCAGGTAGATGTCTCTAATAGGCAAATTAAACTTATTTTGGAGAAGACTGTGAGCTAAAATTAGAAAGTTTGGTCCACCAAACTGGTAGATGCCTTATGGGCCTACAAGACCACTTTTAAATGATTCTAAAGATGTCTCCATATAAGTTTGTCTTTGGGAAGGCTTGTCACTTACCTGTTGAGTTAGAGCACTGGGCCTTATGGACAATCAATCAACTAATTTTTGATTTAGACAAGGCCAGTGATTTTCAAAAATTACAAATTTTCAAACTTGAAGAGTTGAGAAATGAGGCCTGTGAGAATGCGAAGATCAGAAAATAGAGTTAAGATTTTTCATGATAAGTATATTATAAGAAAAACTTTTGTCTGCGGACAAAAAGTCTTACTTTATAATTCTACGCTTCATCTTTTTCGAGGAAAGTTAAAGTCAGGAGGGATTGGGCCATTCATTGGCAAAATCATATTTCCATAAGGTGTTGTAGAGATCAGCGACCCCAAGAACGGGAATGGCTTTACGGTAAATGGTCAATGTCTTAAACATTTTTTAAATCAGTGCCGTAAATGAAAAGGCGATCGGTCTATTCGACCCGATGTATCGTTAACATCACCTTTTTTGCATTTTATTTCATGTAAAAAAATCCTTTTTTAAAATGAGAAACAATATTTTGATTTATTTTGTACAAAAATTAAGTTAATTTTAAAGTATAAGAGTGTCATAATTAGGATTTCTTATACTTGAACAAAATAAAATTATCTGCTTGATTTCTAGGTTTAGGAAGAAAAATTAAAAAAGTAATTTAGTTTTGATATTTACCTTAATGAAATATGCACACTTTATATACTTACACACTTAGGGTTCAACAACAATGACTCTTATGCCTTATAAGAAAAGAAAAAGAAAAGAAGAAAAGAAAAGAAAAGATATATATATATATATATATATATATATATATATATATATATATATATATATATATATATATATATATATATATATATATTAAAAATTCTCTAATTAAGCTGGGTATTTGTGCTTCATAAAGCATAAGTATTCAGGCCTAAAAATGGTCAATATTACAAATAAAGTCCTTAGTTTTGTGGCCTTATTTGCTCGAGTCCTTAAGTCCTTGGGGTGTTTTCTCACCCGGTGCCCTAAGACAATCCGATTTGAGTGTCACCAACCTAAGGCTTGTTACATGAGCAAATTAGAAAGCTTAAGAGAACTAAGAGATATTACCGCTATAATACACGCTAAATAAGACATAAGAGTTGAAGTTGAAGAATTTCAAGCAAAAAAAATAAATCCACGATCACAAGGTGCATAGGACTTAAGGTAAGATAATAGATTAAGTGAGAAATACGATTTTAATCCTTATCTATAACGATTACAAGTTTTTGAATAGAGACTAAGTTTAGGAATGAAAATTTGGTGAACTTATGACTTATAGTTAAGTTTTTGTAAAGGTTTTTCAAATATTTTTTTTTCTCTCTTTTAAAAGGAATTTTCAAAATACCAACATTTTTCTAGATTCTGAATTTTATGGGTGTAATCCACTGAAAATCCTCACGAGATGAAACTCGTCCTCTAGGGATAACTTAGAGGCTTAACGGCTTGCTGCATATGCTCAGTGCAGTCATGTGACCTGTGATTAGTCTCTAATTTTGCATAATTTTTTTCATCATATTCTCACATTTATTTGATAATAAATTCTGCTAATAATACCTTACTTGCTTGATCCTAGGTTCATGGTGTGCAAATCAAGAAGAAGATCTAAATCACCATTTAATTGGTGATTAAAAGCCTATTAAAGATAGCCATTGACCTAGAGAGCTGATTCTGTGAAAATCAGGGGCTGCAAAGACGAAACCGGGCACAGGACCTGACAGGGAACAGAAAGGACCGCGCGCGGCTCGAAGCTCCGCGCGCGCGGCCACCAAGGGGCCGCGGAAACGCGGCCCAATCCGCGTTTCCGCGGCCGTACGGCCGCGGCGCGCGGCGCGTTTAGGGCCAGGGTTTGTCCCCTGGCCCCCTGTTCCCCTGATGGCTATAAAACCCCCCTGGGGGTTCCAGAGTTGGAGATATGCAGAGTTTAGGGTAGTTTTTTATTCCATTTTGTAGTTTAGTTTAGGTTAGGTTAGTTCTTCTTCTTCCCCATTGTATTTTCCATTTTGTTTTAGATCTTGTATTAGGAGAAAGAGTGATACATGAGTGGAATGCAAGAGTACTTGTAATAGAAGGTGACAAGCTATGAAAGGTGCTCTCTTTACCTCTCTTTGTTTTCTATCTAACTTCTTTTACATGTGTAGCTAGTCTTTTCTCTCATGGCCACTAACTACTAACCACCAACTAGTCTAACTTCTTTTATGATAATCCACATGAATCTAATAGCCTCTACTTGGCCTTGCTCTTGCAAGAGCCATTGATGGCTCATGATGATGGATCTAACTCTAACTTCCTAACCACTAACAAGGTAACATTACTTTACTCCATGCTTACTTTTAGTTTTGATGGTTTAAGTGTAGATTGCACTTGTTTGTTGAGTTGGGTTGTGAAGAGTTACATATGAGCCATGCTTTGATCGCTCTTGAACCAAGGACTAGTGATGGCCAATGATACATGTGAGGCAACTATGACTAAGAGGTTAGCGTGTTGGTAGAGTCATTAGTAGTTAGTAGCCGTGAGTTTTCTTTCTCTTTCACTTGTTTTAGAAATATATCCAAAAATCACAAAAATCATTCTTTTCTATGTTTCCCACTTCTTCGTGTTTCACCGTACTCTTCTCTTTTTCATTCTTTCTTTTCTTTTCTTTTCATTCTTTAAAACTTTGAAGAACTTTTAACAAACACGTGAATCAACCGGTAAAGCTTCTATCGCCTCCCGTCCTTGTGGATTCGACTCGTTTTAGCCTCTATGCTATAACGGAAGTATCGAGGAAGCCAAAGCACACACACTAAATATCAATTTCAAAACATACACTTTTTGTGCGCGGTTTTACCCCGATCAAATTTTGGCGCCGTTGCCGGGGATGGGAACGGTTTGATTCCACAAGTTTGCTAACTTTTCTTCTTTATTTTTTGTTGTGCAGGTTAAAGTTTTAGCATTGCAGAAGCTCACACTTGCTCAAGTGTGATCGGGTAGATTCTTGTATATTTTTATATTCTGCTACTAATTTTGTTTATATCACCTGTGCACTGTAAATAATTTTAAGAACTAAAATACAGAAATTGGATGCTTTAAAACGGTTTAGACATTTGCATCTAGGTACGTGTCAATTTTTATTCCAATATACTGTATTTTATTCTTATGTTGTTGTGATACTGATAGGAGGTGTACATATGGCATTGTATATAGTATAGGACAAACACTTCAGTGATTCACTCGCTTTTTTTGTGTTCATCCTTATCTATATTGCACACTTGCACAAATTTAACTTAAGGGCAAAACCCAAGACAACATAAGGTGGGGAAGTTATTACCCTCCCTTAGCCCAAAAATCACCTCCCCACTCACACAACCCAAGCCTTAATAAAAATTTCTAGACGTTGGCCCCTAGGGACATCTCAGACTCATTTAGGAGATTGACCTAAGGGGAAAGTTGTTAGAATTTGACTCTTGCTAAATCGGTATCTAAGGTTGGGGATTGAGAGGCAAAACCTCGAAGAACGGTAATTTGGCATAATTAGGCCCGTTGCTCCGGTACGGATACCTCCCACCGATCTTGCCCCTACCTGGCCGATTAACTCGTAGTCAGCTTCCAACAATAGACCCCCCGTGGACAGTCTAACCAGTTAGGAGTCGTCTAGGTTTAAGTCAACCCTAGCATAGGCTTGTTTTCTTTTTCTTTTTCTTTGTTTGTTTGTTTGTTTGTTTGTTTTCTTTTGTGAAATGGATTTTAACAACGATAATTCTTTCAATCCAAATATGAATCCATATTTCACCCCGACCTCATTTGACTCGGATAACTCTGACCCGGCTATGTACAACATGAACCAACCATATATGCCGGGTTGGGATTATCCGAATCAATATGACCCATATCCCCAACCATATGGCCATAATTTTCAAAATAATTTCAACTCTTCACAGAGTTCATGGGGATTCACCTCCCCCGAGTCAAATCTTCAACCGTCTTGTCCACAATTTTTACAAAGTTCATTCCCCGATTCTGCTTCCTACCCTCCTTTTCCTGAACCACCTATTGTAGAAAAATCATCATTGGAAAGGACTTTGGAAGAAGCGATAGAGGCCCAAAAACAATTTGAAAACAATATGGCCTCATCATATCCACAAAATTTCCAAAATTCATGTAGTTCTTTCCAGAAAAACTCAAAGGAAAATCATTGTGGGAAAAAACTATGGAATTCGTGTAAGAGACCGAGCGCATAATGCAAAATACGATTGACTTTCCATGTCCATCAAATGTTCAAGAATCTTGCCATTTTGGAAATCCAGCTTCAATTTCATCATACCAACCTGAACTTGATCAACATCCAATTCCTTATTGTTCGACAAGTTATACATTTTCTGAAATTGAACTTGAAGATGAATGTGAACCAGAGATTCAATTTAGCGATTCGAGTCTAATCCTTGAATCAATATCGACTCCTGTGGTGTTACCTAAACTTAGTAACGTTTTTGAGCCAGTTTTGATTCCCATCATTCCTGAACTTGAATCGCTCATTTCACCCATTCACATTCCTTCTGTGGACAAAAATCAAGATTCAATTTCATTACATCCATTTGAACTTGCCCAAAATCTTGACAACCACCTTGAAATTTTGGCAAGTTATCCTTTTTCTGAAATTGAACTTAACCATGAATGTGACCCCGAACCTCATGTTAGTGATTCCATTTTACTTTTTGATTCAATAATGACTCCAGTATCTTTACCAGATTTTTTCTCTATTCCAGAGTAAACATTAAATCCTGTATCCGTACACCGTGAAATGGAATCCCCAATCTCTTATGATCACACTTCATTAATGGGGACAGTGTGTGAACATCAATTCTTTGGTTTGGACCCTATTTTTGAATCAATTTCGACTCTCATTGTTGACTCTCGACTTGATTTGAGTCAACTTCCCGAGTCGGTATCAGTTTTTGTTCCTATTCCATTTGAGTCCGACTCAATCATCTCTCAAAATCACACTTCATTATTGGACAAGAATATAGAAGAAAATGACTCAGTAATTATTTATGAAAATTGGAAATTAGATGGGGATAAATTTTTAAATAAGACCATTCAGTCCATAATTCTTTTACTGGGTCATATCAGAGGGGTCATTGGTGGGTTCCTGTAAGATCCACGCTTTTTTGATTGGGTCGCAACGCTTGGCCCAATCAGACCACCACCAGAGCCACCCCCTTGAGGTAATCTCCTTCCCTCTCCATTTGTTTCATGTATTTACACATTCACGATGCATTGAGGACCATGCATGAGATAAGTGTGGGGGAGGGTTTACTAACGTAGTTAGTTTTATATTTTCTTTCTTTTACACTTCTTTGTAATCAATCAAAAAAATCTTTTATATCAAAACTTTTCTTTGCTTTTTACAAAACTTTTTGAAACAAGAGAAATAGTTTTTGATTTATTTTTAAGAAAATTAAGATTATCTTAGGAATTAGGAAGACCTAAAATTATGAAATTTTAAACCGAGTCAAAATAATAGATTTTGTTTAAATTTTAGGATAAAAAAGTAAAATTGAAAAGATAATTTGATCTTGAATTTTTTGCCTTAGAATTATGCACTCCACACTTACATAATTTTTGGGATTGAAACAAAAACTAAAATGCCATATATATATATATATATAAATATTATTATGATAATAAAAACTACTTATTGAAGTTGGGTAATTATGCCTCAGGAAGCATGATTATTCATACCTAAAACGGTGGACAAAAATAAAATACCCCCCTTTAGTTTTGTGGCCTTGTTTACTCGAGTCCTTAAGTCCGAGGGATGTTTTCTCATCTGGTGCCCTAAGACCATCTGGTTTGGGAGTCACCGGCTAAAGGCTCACTACCCGGGTAAATAAGAAAGCCTAAGAAAACTAAGGGAAGAAAAAAATGAAAAAAATAAAAATAAAATAATAATATATATAAATAAATGGCATGAAAGTTAGAGTCGATATCCTAAAATCCTTCACTGTTCACAAAGTGCATATTTTTCTAAGAGTTTTATGAAAAATCAAAGAGTCAATTCAATTTTAAATTCTTACATTTAATTTATAACAAGATTTTTTTACATTTTGACTTAGTTTAAGAAAGAACAATTTCTGGTTAACCTCTGACCTTGGATCACTTATATTTTCACAAAAATATTTCAACACTTTTCTCTATTTCAAAATGCGTTTTAAAAATACTAACATTTATTTCTTTCTTTATGCATTTTGTGGGTGTAATCCGCTGAAAACCCTCAGGAGACAAAACTCCTCCTCTAGGGGAAACTTAGAGGTTTAACGGCTTGTTGCACATGCTCAGTGCAATCGCGTCACCTGCGAAAGTGGTGTAATAATTTTCTTAGGTTTTTTGTTTTGCTCGGGACGAGCAAAAGATAAGTGTGGGGGGGTGTGATTAGTCAATAATTTTGCATAATTTTCATCATATTCTCACATTTATTTGATAATAAATTCTGCTAATAATACCTTACTTGCTTGATCCTAGGTTCATGGTGTGCAAATGAAGAAGAAGATCTAAATCACCATTTAATTGGTGATTAAAAGCCTATTAAAGATAGTCATTGACCTAGAGAGCTGATTCTGTGAAAATCAGGGGCTGCAAAGACGAAACCAGGCACAGGACCTGACAGGGAACCGAAAGGACCGCGCGCGGCTCGAAGCGCCGCGCGCGCGGCCACAAGGGGCCGCGAAAACGCGGCCCAAGCCGCGTTTTCGTGGCCGTACGGCCGCGGCGCTCGGCGCGTTTTGGCCAGGGTTTGTCCCCTGGCCCCCTGTTCCCCTGATCCCCTGGGGTTCCAGAGTTGGAGATATGCAGAGTTTAGGGTAGTTTTTCATTCCATTTTGTAGTTTACTTTAGGTTAGGTTAGTTCTTCTTCTTCCCCATTGTATTTTCCATTTTATTTTAGATCTTGTATTAGGAGAAAGAGTGATACATGAGTGGAATGCAAGAGTACTTATAATAGAAGGTGACAAGCTATGAAAGGTGCTCTCTTTACCTCTCTTTGTTTTCTATCTAACTTCTTTTACATGTGTAGCTAGTCTTTTCTCTCGTGGCCACTAACTACTAACCACCAACTAGTCTAACTTCTTTTATGATAATCCACATGAATCTAATAGCCTCTACTTGGCCTTGCTCTTGCAAGAGCCATTGATGGCTCATGATGATGGATCTAACTCTAACTTCCTAACCACTAACAAGCTAACATTACTTTACTCCATGCTTACTTTTAGTTTTGATGGTTTAAGTGTAGATTGCACTTGTTTGTTGAGTTGGGTTGTGAAGAGTTACATATGAGCCATGCTTTGATCGCTCTTGAACCAAGGAGTAGTGATGGCCAATGTACATGTGAGGCAACTATTGAAATCACCTAGAGGGGGGTGAATAGGTGATAATGCTAATCTATGCACAATTAAAAATATAATGATGCAACAATCACCCAAAACAAGACTAGAAGCCGAATACCTCGTGAAGGGCTCTGAACTCCTTCCTCGTGATTCCTCTAGATAAGAGTTTGAGGTGCACAATGCAATCTAGTTGTATGAGTCTTTGATTGACAATATGAATATGAGACAAATGAAAGTTGCAATGAAAATAGAGAGCAAGTAATAGAAGCAATGAAAGTAAAGCAAGAAGCAAGAGCAAGTAAACCAAACGCAAACACGGAGAATTTTTCTGAGGTTCGAGCACCCAGCTCTACGTCCCCGCCTTCCCCAGAAGGATTTCTAACCACTATAATTTCACAAAGAGGTTACAATCATACGGAGTACCCAACTCCACAATCTCAAGTACAAGTATCTCTTGGTGATCAAAAGACCACAAACTCTCTCTTGAAAAGTTCTCTTCCCTTACAAAAATCCTTGTAGAACAATGAGTAGGATTGAAGCTCTTGTATGTAAGTGGAAAAAGAAAATGAAATCAGAGAGTTTTGAAAAACACTTCAGGAAACGAGAGAGAATTTCAGCACAAAAACCAAGAAACAAAGCTCTTTTGAATGCCTTAAACTTTTGAAACTTTTGCAAAATTTTCTAGTAATGAACCTCTCCCTAAACACCCCTATTTATAGTAGAGGGCTAGGGTTTAAAGATAAAACTCACTTAAGACTAATTAGGAAGTATTAGGATCAGCAAATATCATTTAAACCCTTTTTAGAAAGAAAAAGACAAAAACAAAACAACTCAGAAAAATAGCCGTTACTCTTCAAACGACTCTTTCGGTCGACCGGTCGGTCGACCGGAGTTCAAATAATACGACCGTTGTGGGCTTCCGGTCGACTGGCCAGTCGACTGGGCAGAAACAGAGAGTAACACCACTTCAGTCGGCCAGCCGCCCGGTCGACCGAAGGACTTCGGTTGGCCGCCCGGTCGGCCGAAGAACGTGCACACGGATACGCACCAAAAACTGCCAGAACCTCGGTCGACTGGGACGGTCGACTATTCTGACCTGACAGAGTGCGGTCGACCGGTCGGTCGACCGGCTCAGTCCAAAAAGCAAAACTGAAACATAATTTTGAAGGGGATTTGAAATCTAACAAAATAGTTTTGATTTGAAACATGTATAATACCCAAATTGAGTTTATAAACAAGAGGATTTAAATTAAAATAATTTTTACCTATTTATAGGAAATATTCTTGGAAATGATGTGTGCGCAAAAACGTGTGTGATAGAGCTTCAAACTTATTCACTATTTTGTAACAAAACTATAAAACTAAAAACAAATCTAATGAATTCTTTTGAGCAATCTTGAAGTCTTGAGCCATGCAAAGCCTAGCTAGAGCCTTCTCTTCTATGTTCCTTTCTTGATGTGTCATAAGCCTTCTTTACTCCATGAACCTAGAATTTCTTGCAAAAGCTAAGCAATAGCCTCCAAATATGGTACTAACCTGAAACTTATCTTGAACAAACTTATTAGTACCAAATAGCTCTTATTTGTTTTGTTATCATCAAAACTCTAAACAAATGGAGAGTGTAACCTTTTGGGCCAACAATCTCCCCCTTTTTGATGATGACAAAACAAATAGGCTATGAACAAAAATATAGGGGAGGAGAAAACTTCCCCTCAAATTATGCTATATTAAACAAAGAAAAACAATTTTAATAGCAAGCAAAAATCATAAGACTAAAAACCATGAGATATAAAACACTTGCAAAACACTTAAACTCAAATACAAGAATACATCAAAAACCAAAAACATATATAGAACCAAAACCATATGAACTCATATTTCCATTTATATAAACTCATCTCCCCTTTTTGTCATACATCAAAAAGGGTTAAGAAAACATTTTTATTCAATAACACAAACATTAAGTTCACCACAAATAAAAGAAAATCTAGCAAAATCAAGTGCTTTAGTGAGAATATCGGCAAGTTGCAAATCCGTTGAAACATAATCAATATCTATATCACCTTTCTCAAAATGATCTCTAAGAAAGTGATATCTAGTCTCAATGTGCTTGATCTTACTATGTTGATTTGCATTCTTAGTCATGTGTATAGTACTAATATTATCACAAAATATTTTTATATGATTATAATGCAAATCATAATCAAGGAGAGTATGTTTCATCCAAAGGACTTGTGCACAACAAGCCCCCGCGGCAACATACTCCGCCTCGGCGGTTGAGAGAGCTACGGAATTTTGTTTCCTAGAGGACCATGAAACAAGACAATTATCAAGAAATTGACATGTCCCACTAGTACTCTTTCTATCTACTCTACAACCCGCATAGTCGGCATCCGAATAACTCGTCGTTGAGAAATCTCCGATTTTCGGATACCAAAGACCCATTCCAATTGTGCCCTTAATATAACGAATAATGCTTTTTACCGCAATAAGATGGGACTCTTTGGGACACGATTGAAATCTAGCACAAAGACACACACTAAACATTATGTCCGGCCTACTTGCCGTCAAATACAAAAGACTACCTATCATGCTTCTATACAATTTAATATCAACATTTTTACCTTGGTCATCCTTATCAAGCTTGGTTGTAGTTGCCATGGGAGTGTTGCAAACTTTAGAGTCTTCAAGTCCAAACTTCTTTCCGAGTTCCTTTGCGTACTTGGCTTGGCATATGAAATTCCCATCTTGCAATTGCTTGATTTGGAGTCCAAGAAAGAAATTCAATTCACCCATGGAAGACATTTCAAACTCACATTGCATAACTTTTTCAAACTCCTTGCATAAAAACTCATTAGAAGATCCAAAAATTATATCACCAACATAAATTTGCACAATTAGAATGTCATTATCAACATGCTTAGTAAAAAGAGTTGTGTCTACTTTGCCTTTAACAAAATCATTTGAAATGAGAAAACTAGAAAGCCTTTCATACCAAGCTCTTGGAGCTTGTTTCAATCCATACAAAGCTTTATCAAGTTTAAAAACAAAATTGGGATGAACATGATCAACAAAACCGGGAGGTTATTCAACATAAACTTCTTCATTTATAAAACCATTCAAAAATGCACTTTTCACATCCATTTGAAAAAGTTTAAAATTTTTAAAAGATGCAAAAGCTAGTGTCATCCGTATGGCTTCAAGCCGTGCTACGGGTGCAAAGGTCTCCTCAAAGTCAATTCCTTCAACTTGAGTGTAACCTTGGGCCACTAACCTAGCTTTATTCCTAATAACATTTTCAGGCTCATCCATCTTGTTTCTAAAGATCCACTTAGTACCAATTATTGGTCTATCGTGGGGCCTAGGAACAAGGTGCCAAACTTGGTTGCGCTCAAATTGATTGAGTTCCTCTTGCATGGCTAGCAACCAATATGAGTCCGCCTCGGCTTCGAGGATGCTTTTGGGTTCAAAATGAGAAATGAATGCAAAGTTACCACATAAGTCATGGAGTTTGGAGCGAGTTGTTACCCCTTTAGAGACATCACCTAAAATGAGTTCCTTGGGGTGATTTGTAGCGTATCTCCAATCCTTAGGAAGCGGTTGAGAGCTTTTCTCTTTATCCTCTTAAACATCACCAATTGGTACTTGCTTTTCTTCTTGAGCGGGTGAGTCCTTCAAGGATAGTCTCTCCATGTCTTCACCTAATGGATCAATCTCTACAACATTCTCAACAACCACATTAGATTCTTCAAATTTAACATGCATGGATTCTTCAATGGTAAGTGAAGATCTATTGAATACTCTATAAGCTTTACTAGTAGAAGAGTATCCAACAAAGATAGCTTCATAAGCCTTAGCATCAAATTTACCCAAGTTATCATTAGTATTCAAAATAAAACACTTGCATCCAAAAACTTTAAAATATGCAACAATAGGTTTTCTAGAATGATACATTTCAAAAGATGTTTTGGAAGAATTTTTACACAAATAAATACGATTTGATATGTAGCATGCGGTGTTTACGGCCTCGGCCCATAGATATTGAGGGAGGTCATATTCACTTATCATAGTCCTAGCCATCTCTTGAAGTGTTCTATTTTTTCTTTCTACAACTCCATTTTGTTGTGGAGTTCTAGGACATGACATTTCATGCTTGATTCCCTTTTCATCACAATAAGTCATGAAGAGTTGGTTAACAAACTCACCACCTCTATCACTCCTTATTTTCAAAATCGAAAAACCTTTTTCTTTTTCAACAATTTTTCAAAAAATTTTGAAATGAGAAAAAGTTTGATCTTTGTGTTCCAAAAAGAAAACCCAAGTGAAATGGGAAAAATCATCAACTAAAACAAATGCAAATCTACTACCATTTAAGCTCTTAGTTTTAGTTGGTCCAAAAAGATCCATATGAATTAATTCTAATGGTCTAGATGACATGATATCCTTGATTAGTTTGCAGGAAGACTTGATTTGTTTCCCAAGTTGGCACGCACCACAAATGCGGTCTTTCTCAAACTTCAAGCAAGGTATACCCTTCACCAATTCCTTAGAATTAATCCTAGAAAGATGGTCAAAAGATGCATGTCCTAATCTTCTATGCCAAAGCCAAGAATTTTTATCAAAAGCATTCAAGCATTTAGTAGAACAATCTAAATTAAGCATGTCAATGATATAAACATTATTGTCACGAAAACCGGTGAGAATACAATCATTGGTTTTAACATCAAAAATCTTGCAAGAAGAATCATCAAAAACAACTTTAAGTCCACGGTCACAAAGTTGACTAATACTAAGCAAGTTATGCTTCAAACCATCAACAAGAACTACATTTTCTATAATAGGAGATCACCAATTTGAATGTTACCTATACCGATGATAGTGCCCTTGGAGTCATCCTCGAAGGTGACGGTGCCACCTTCCATGTACCTTGATAGGGTTGTAAAGTTATTGATGTCCCATGTCATGTGTCTTGAACAACCACTATCAAGGTACCACCGCTCCTTACGTCTTGAAGTCTTGGTGTGTACCTACATCAAATAATTTAGGACTTGATTTTGGTACCCACATTTTCTTGGGTCCTAAAGAGTTAGTGCCATGAACCCAAATAAGATTATTTGATCTATTAACTTGGTCATAACAAAACTAAACCAAATGTCCATTCTTACCACAATAAGTACATCTATACACTCTACCATATTTAAAAGCATAGTGAGTGTGAGACTTGTGAGCATGTGTGAATTTAGCATGAGTGTTGTGAGAAGTGTGAGCATGAGGAATCTTAACATGAGAATCTTTAGCATGAGAAGTGAGCTTTTTAGAAAACATTTCTTCAAGTTTCTTAGTGTTAAAAGCACAATCCTTCAAAACCTTTTCAAAATCAACAATTCTAGTTTTTAAAGAAGAAATTTCTTTTGCATCAATCTTAGAAAATTTTGCTTTACAAGCAACTTTGTAAGCACTAAATTCATTTTGAGTAGAAATGAGATTGGAAGAAATTTCATCTTTTTCTCTAGAAACAATAGCAAGTTGATTTTTAAGAAAAGCAACTTCCTTTTCCAATTTAGAACATTCAATCTTTTTATTATCATAGGTTTCTGAGAGTTCAACAAAAGCATGTACAAGAACTTCTTTACTTAATTCATCTTCTTCATCAAGAGGTTGTGGGATTACCTTTGGTGTGTTTGCCATGAAACACATGTTCGCCGTGTCCACCTCGTCTTCTGATTCGCTTTCTGAATCCCATGTGGCTTTGTAGGCTTTCTTTTCGACCGGCTTCTTTGGCTTGAAGGAGGAAGTCATCTTCTTCTTGTAATCTGGGCAATCCGCCATGATGTGTCCGGGTTTTCGGCAATTGTAGCAAATGATTCTTCTCTCCTCTTTTCCTTCAAACTTCCTTCTAAAGTTGAGTTTGTTCTTACGGTACATTCTCTTCACGTTTCGCACAAGAAGGGAGAGCTCCTCATCTTCTTCTTCGTCATCAAGAGTGGAGGAAGACTTGAAGGCTATGGATTTCTTCTTTAGAGGAGCGGCTTCTTCTCTTGCCTTCTTTTCCATCTCATGAGTCTTCAAGTTTCCAATGAGACTAATGAGATCCATTTCGTCCTTGTCATTCAACTCTTTCAAGGTGGTGGCCTTTATCTCCCATGAAGAAGGAAGAGCCCGAATCACTTTTCGCACCTTTTGGTCATTGGAAATATCATCACCTAAAGAGGAAAGAGCATTAGTGATTTTAGTAAACCTTGTAATCATGCAATCAATAGATTCATCATCAATCATTTTAAAAGATTCATATTGGGACATCAAGAGATCTATCTTAGCTCTCTTTACTTGTGATGTCCCCTCGTGTGTGACCAACAAATGTTGCCAAATCTCATAGGCGGATTGGCAATGTATAACCCGTGTAAGGTCATCCTCATTCAAGGCGGTTAGGAGGGAGTTTTGGGCCTTTGAGTTAGCCTCATATTCTCTAAAGGTAAATTCGGTCCAAGTGCTTTCATCACTATCGGGTGCAACATAGGGTTTGGTCAAGGATTTAGCAACTAGGCTACCTAAGGATTGTAAGAAAATAGTCATCCTAACCTTCCAAATAGGGAAATTAAGTCCATCAAATTTAGGAGGGGTTTTGATTTTATCGGCCATGTTTACTAGTGAATGAATGGATGAATGTAAATGTTGATTAGCAAATTTTAAGGATCTCTCTAAGGATGTTAAGCCAAACCTAGAGTCCAAGCTCTGATACCAATTGAAATCACCTAGAGGGGGGGTGAATAGATGATAATGCTAATCAATGCACAATTAAAAATATGATGATGCAACAATCACCCAAAACAAGACTAGAAGCCGAATACCCCGTGAAGGGCTCTGAACTCCTTCCTCGTGATTCCTCTAGATAAGAGTTTGAGGTGCACAATGCAATCTTGTTGTATGAGTCTTTGATTGACAATATGAATATGAGACAAATGAAAGTTGCAATGAAAATAGAGAGCAAGTAATAGAAGCAATGAAAGTAAAGCAAGAAGCAAGAGCAAGTAAACTAAACGCAAACACGGAGAATTTTTCTGAGGTTCGAGCACCCAGCTCTACGTCCCCGCCTTCCCCAGAAGGATTTCTAACCACTATAACTTCACAAAGAGGTTACAATCACACCGGAGTACCCAACTCCACAATCTCAATTACAAGTATCTCTTGGTGATCAAAAGACCACAAACTCTCTCTTGAAAAGTTCTCTTCCCTTACAAAAATCCTTGTAGAACAATGAGTAGGATTGAAGCTCTTGTATGTAAGTGGAAAAAGAAAATGAAATCAGAGAGTTTTGAAAAACACTTCAGAAAATGAGAGAGAATTTCAGCACAAAAACCAAGAAACAAAGCTCTTTTGAATGCCTTAAACTTTTGAAACTTTTGCAAAATTTTCTAGTAATGAACCTCTCCCTAAACACCCCTATTTATAGTAGAGGGCTAGGGTTTAAAGATAAAACTCACTTAAGACTAATTAGAAAGTATTAGGATCAGCAAATATCATTTAAACCCTTTTTAGAAAGAAAAAGACAAAAACAAAACAACTCAGAAAAATAGCCGTTACTGTTCAAACGACTCTTTCGGTCGATCGGAGTTCAAATAATACGACCGTTACGGGCTTCCGGTCGACCGGCCGGTCGACTGGGCAGAAACAAAGAGTAACACCACTTCAGTCGGCCAGCCGCCCGGTCGACCGAAGGACTTCGGTTGGCCGCCCGGTCGGCCGAAGAACGTGCACACGGATACGCACCAAAAACTGCCAGAACCTCGGTCGACTGGGACGGTCGACTGTTCTGACCTGACAGAGTGCGGTCGACCGGTCGGTCGACCGGCTCAGGCCAAAAAGCAAAACTGAAACATAATTTTGAAGGGGATTTAAAATCTAACAAAATAGTTTTGATTTGAAACATGTATAATACCCAAAATTAAGTTTATAAACAAGAGGCTTTAAATTAAAATAATTTTTACCTATTTATAGGAAATATTCTTGGAAATGATGTGTGCGCAAAAACGTGTGTGATAGAGCTTCAAACCTATTCACTATTCTTTAACAAAACTATAAAACTAAAAACAAATCTAATGAATTCTTTTGAGCAATCTTGAAGTCTTGAGCCATGCAAAGCCTAGCTAGAGCCTTCTCTTCTATGTTCCTTCCTTGATGTGCCATAAGCCTTCTTTGCTCCATGAACCTAGAATTTCTTGCAAAAGCTAAGCAATGGCCTCCAAATATGATACTAACCTGAAACTTATCTTGAACAAACTTATTAGTAGCAAATAGCTCTTATTTGTTTTGTTATCATCAAAACTCTAAACAAATGGAGAGTGTAACCTTTTGGGCCAACAACTATGACTAAGAGGTTAGCGTGTTGGTGGAGTCATTAGTAGTTAGTAGCCGTGAGTTTTCTTTCTCTTTCACTTGTTTTAGAAATATATCCAAAAATCACAAAAATCATTCTTTTCTATGTTTCCCACTTCTTCGTGTTTCACCGTACTCTTCTCTTTTTCATTCTTTGTTTTCCTTTCTTTTCATTCTTTAAAACTTTGAAGAACTTTTAATAAACACGTGAATCAACCGGTAAAGCTTCTATCGCCTCCCGTCCTTGTGGATTCGACTCGTTTTAGCCTCTATGCTATAACGAAAGTATCGAGGAAGCCAAAGCACACACACTAAATATTAATTTCAAAACATACACTTTTTGTGCGCGATTTTACCCCGATCAACCTGCGAAAGTGGCTCAATAATCTCTTAGTCTTTTTTTACTCTAGAATGAGCAAAAAATAGGTGTGGGGGTGTGACTGTACACGTTTATTGCATATTTATTGCTAAATTCCTGCATCTATCTTGTAATAAATCCTATCAATCACCTTGTCTTAATGTTTAATTTGTACAGGTGATTATCAATGGAGGGAGAAAAGATTATCACAAATCTAGTCCAACTAATTCGGATTAAGGAGGATTTTTTTTATCTCAAAAGAGGTTTGGAATAGATACGGTGAAGATCAGAATGTTAAACCAAGAAACAAACTGAAGATATAAGAGTATCTAAGATCAATGATCCAGCGGCCTCCCGGATCTGGCCATCCAGGTTGCGGGAATTCGGCAAAGGCCATGTCCCTATGGCATTGTTAGGTTGGTTGGGGGAGCATTTGCTCCCCTTATCTATAGACTCTCCCCTATCTCCTTTCAGCTATAAATACTGTATTTCTCGAAGCAGAAAGGGATAAGAATTTAGATTAATTTTTTGCTTTATTCTTAAGGTTAGAATCATTGTTAGATAATTTTGAGATGCTGTAATCTCAATTTATTTGCATTCTAGTTTATACCAGAAAAGTAAGAGAGAGAAAACAAGTGCGTAATTCACCATTGAAGTGACAATCAAAGGAGATTCACCTTACTTATTAAAGTTGACTCAATCTATTTGGTATGTTAATGCTATTTATTTATTTTTTTATTTGTTCTTTCTTTACAATGAGTATCTAATCTCTCTCTTTCTGGGTTCACTAATCTAATCTTCTCTATCTCTTTCTTGACTGATTTTTATAACCCGAATGAATCATATGAATGCTTAAGTGCAAACCTTACATTTATGAGTGTTCTTGAAGGCATATGATGATGAGTTTTGGACTTTAAAATTTGTTTAAAGCTTTTTCTAAAACTATTTTTATTCTATACTTGCTCTTCTCGCTTGATGGTTTAATATTCAATCTAAAAGATCTGTTTTTAAGAACAAAGTTAAATTTCTGTAGATTTATCATATGTGTTTTGCTTGGATACTTTGATTTAAAAGACAAGTTTAATCCAATGATCATTTGAGGTATTCTTTTTCAAGAGAATACAGAGTTAAGTAAAATATAAGTGAGCTCGGATTTTCTCTCTTCTTAAAACAAACACATTTTTCACTCAAGATCTCTTTAAATTCACCATTTTCAAAATCTACTATCATTTTCAATTTTCTTTTAAATCACATCTCAACAATCCATATTCTATTTCTTTTCTTCTAAAAAATAACACTAAGACTTTTTTCTCAAAAATACCAAAAAGCTTGCACCGTATCTCTCCTTGTGGACATGACCTGTTAGCCTTAGTTACACGGTATTTCTTTACTTGAATCAGGGTGCTCCCTGGGATCTCTGCTGAAGAATCGCCTTCTCTTCCTCGGCTCCAACTTCATCCTCGAACGAGAGGTTTGGCGGTGATATCATCACTGTCTTCCAGGATTCAGTCTGCGGCTCGAGACGTGATCTTTGATTATGGGTGTTTTTCTAGAAGTTCTCAGCATCATCGCCCTTCTGAAAGTGGTGGGTTGCTTATTTGGGAGTCATCTCTTGGATGTGGTCGTGGACGTTGTGGAAGAAAGTGTATCTGTTTTTTTCCAAAGATTACAGAAATATGGCGTGACTTCATCTTGTTAGATGTAACCATAATGTTGAAAAGACTTGTAATGGAAATGTAAGGACTTGTAAGGAATAATATTTTATTTTGTGAGTGAATAAAAGCAAGGGTAATTGTGTTGATCTTGCCTGCATTGTTGAACTATTAGTTTGTTTGGAACTGGTTTTCGTGGAATGTTGACCAGCTTTTGATCGGTCACTGATATTGCATATATATTCCCATATTTATTATATAATAAATCTTATATTTAGTCTTATTTTTATCTAATAATGTTATCTAATAATGTGCAGGTCGTTACCAAGGGAGAAAGAAGAGAAAACAAAGCCCAAAAGCCCACTGAATTCAGAATAAAGGATTAGGGAAAACTTCAGCTGAAAATTAGAATATATAAGGGAAGATAGCAGCAAATAAAATAGGTTAGACTCAAATATTTATAGATCCAGTTAGTTAACCGAAGATCAACAGAAGAATCGTCGGAATCAGAAGATCAAACGAGAAATCCTATTGGATAAAAGGAGAAAACACAAAATATTTATCCATCTCCCCCTGGATGTGGTTAGTTGGCCACATCCAGGCCGTGGATCCGCGGCCAGAGCCACGGATTCGTGGATCTTCTGTTGAGATAGGTGGAGTGTTTGCTCCCCTATCTGCTCACGCTCCCCCCTCTTGTTTTTTCCTATAAATACTAGAAAATTTACAGTGGAGGACCGAAGACTAGTTTAATTTTATAGCTTTAATTTAAGTATTTAGGATCATTGTTAGATAGTTTATGAGAAATTGTATCTCATTTTTGTTTTTTTGTCCAGAAATAAGTGAGAGAGAGGAAAAGAGTGTGTAATTGACCATTGAAGAGACAATCAAAAGGGATTCACCATTGCTTATCTCTGCTCAACTTTACTGGTATGTCTTTATTTTTAGTTCATTTCATTGTCTATTTATCCAACATTATGAGTACCTAAATTAATTTTCTGGGCTTCCTATTCTCCCTCTTCTATGTTGTTTTTTTTCTTGATCGATCTCTCTTAAAAAGAACCCAATGAATTATATGGATGCCTAAATTAAGTCTTACATATTGGCAAGTATTCCTTAAGGCACATGAGGATAGGAAATGTTTAAACTAAATCTTGAAATAGATCTTAAAAAGAACTTGTTTTTATTCCATACTTACTTTATTGCTTTGATGGTTTAATATTCAAACTCAAAGAAAGATTTCAAAACTGAAGTTCGATTTCTAAAAACTATCTTATGTATTTTACTTGATCTCTTTTTTAAATGACTTCAATTTTTGCCCATGATCTCATTGAGGCAATTCAAACTTTCAAAAGAACTACACATGGTTGAACAATAGAATAGTAAGCCCAGATTTTTCTTTATTAAAACAAACAAACACCATCACTCTTAAAGCCTTTTAAAGATCACTTTCTCTAAAACTTTTTTCAAGTTTTAAATTTTCTTTAAATCATCTCTCTACTCTCCATTCCCTTTTCAACTTAAAAAACACCAACAACAATCTTTGTTTTTAAAACATAACATCAAAATGCTTTCATCGCATTCCTCCTCGTGGACACGACCTGTTAGCCTTATGCTACACGGTAATAATTCTCATTGTTTTTTTTACAACTAATTTTTGGCGCTGTTGTCAGGGAGGGAACGGTGTAATTATTTTTTTAACAATTTTGGTGTTCTGTTTCAGGGTGAAAGGAATCAGATTTAGTGTTCAAGCATTTCAGAAGAAGACTTGCTATTCTGTGCCCTACTCTAGAAAGTAGGAAAGAGAATTACAAGAGATTGCCGCGCAAAAGCTTTCTTTTTGGACTACTAAAAATATTTTTTGCTGGACATATTGCTTTGCAAAAATACAGTTCTTGCAAGTGTTATTTCTGCTATTTCTGATGTTTGCATAACCCTATTTTTAATCCAACAGTAATCTGATTGATTGCCAATTGCTTAAAAAATATTTAGACTTGCATTCTAAGATTTGTCTAATTATTTTCCTTTTCAATTATTGTTGAAGAAAGTTGGAGACAAGATACGTTTGCATAGCATCTGGCATAGAAACATTCTTGGGTGATTTATTTGCTTTTTGATTGTTACTTGTTTTATACTTGCACACTTGCACAATCAATTTTTAGGGAAAACCCAACACAAGATAAGGTGGGATAGTCATTACCCTTCATTAACTCACAAATCATCTCCAATTACGCACTACCTAAGCTTAACTTAAAATCTAATAGACATTGGCCTTAGCGACATCTCGGACTCATTATGAGATTATTCTAAGGGAAAAGGTGTTAGAATTTGACTCCTGCCAAATCGATGTCAAAGGACAGGGATTGAGGGGCAAACCCCTGAAAGTACACCTAGAGGGGGGGTGAATAGGTGTACCGCTAATCTAATGAACTAAATGCGGAAATTAAAACTTAATTCCATCTACACTTAATGCAACCAACGAGTGTAGCCGAATTCCTGGTGAAGGGCTCTGGACTAACTCCTCTTGATTCCTCTGAATAAGAGTTGAGGCGCTATATGAAGCTCTCGTGGTTAAGCACAAGTGAGGCACACACAAACAAACCAAGCATATAAGATGTATGAGCAATATGAATAGATGCAAGGCACAAATAAAGGAGAGAGAGTTTAGAGTCAATGGATCAAACGCAAACAACAAGATGTGTTTCGAGGTTCGAGCACCGAGCTCTACATCCCCGCCTTCACTGAGAAGGATTTCCAATCCACTAACTTGTCCACCTAGGACTCCCACCGAGGGAACCTCCACCGAGGATTTTGGGAAAATACAATCGGGAGTACCGAACTCCTCTCTCAACCAATACAACCTCCACTGAGGCACCACAAACACCATAATCCACCTCTACCAAAGAGGGATACAAATCCAACACCAACTCCACCTCACCAAGAGGGAGCAAACCACAACCTCAACCTCTACCAAAGAGGGAGCAACCAACAACCCAAATCAACCTCTACCAAAGAGGGATATCACAAATGAAAGGGTACAACACTTGGTGGTATATCTCAACCACAAACAACTTCCTTTTTTCACAAAACAAGTGATCCTATAGAGAGGATAGAATGATAGCTCAAGTGTGAAAATCAAGGTGTTTTGGAAATCAAATAACAAAGAAAAACAACTTGGGAAACTTCTTGAAAATGATAGAAATGAAGTTCTAAAACAATATCCCAAAATCCTAGTTTTCTTTGATTTTTCCAAACCCTTGAAAAACAAAAATAAAGATGAAATCTTTTAGGCTTTAAAACACTTTTTGAAATCTTGTAAAAACACTGGAGAGTATAGAAATTTTGGCTCTTCAAATCTTAGCAAAAACCCTAAAGAGATGGGGTATTTAAAGCCCCAATCCAAAACTAGCCGTTGGGGCTGTATGTCAGCCCTGGCGGCTGGCGGTCGACCGCCCGGTCGACCGCCAACGGTCAAATTTTTGACCGTTGGAAGCCAGCGGTCGACCGGCCGGTCGACCGTCCCAATCCAGAGAGCAAAAGCTCTCTGGCCGGTCGACCGCTCGGTCGACCGCCCGTTGCCTTACGGTCGACCGGTCGGTCGACCGCCCCCACCCGAGAGTGAGGTACTTGCAGTCGGTCGACCGCTCGGTCGACCGGCCCAAATGGCTGGCCTGCGTGCACGTTTGGTGCACGTCGGTCGACCGGTCCGGTCGACCGACTCTGTGTCCAGTCGACCGTCCCGGTCGACCGCCAGAGCCTGGCAGGCTGAGTTCTGGGACAGAAAAACTGGTTTTGAAATATTCTAAAAAAATCCCATAAAACTTCTAAAATTCCACAAAAATAGTTTTCTCATAATAAATTGATAAACAAACTTGTGTGAAAAATTTCAACACAAATTTCAAACATTTGAACCATTTTTGTGTTATGAAAATATTGCCGAAAACCAAAACCTGTATTTTTTCAAACTTAGATTTTTCAATAGGAAATCCGATTTTTTCAAAACTCAGTCAAATACAAAAACATGATACTTAAACACATTGAAGCATGTTGCATATGGACATAAGTCCAATATACATGAAACATATATATATATATATATATATATATATATATATATATATATATATATATATATATATATATATATATATATATATATATATATCATTGTTTTTTATTTTAATTCCAAAAATATGTTTTGTTAAAATACCAAAACACCAAATACATGAATAGGCATATCAAAATAAGTTTGTCTAAGATATGAAGCATGTATGTATATAGAACATATCTAATATACATTTAAACCATGTAAACTTGTTTTGATACTTAGCTATTCATGAAAACCAATATCGGTTAAACCAAAAACCGAAAACCAATATCCAAAACATAAAACGTGTGTGTTGTGAACTTGAGCATATCACGCTATCTAATCTTTACAAATGGATCTAAACACAAACTATAAACTAGGTACCGATGTCTTCATGACGAACTCCGTCTTCAAGTCGACTCGATCCAAACCGTGATCCACCGAGCTTGACTCCACCGAGTGCTATATATGATCTTGATGCTCCTTTGTTGAAGCTAATCACCAACTAATATCTTGGTTAATGATCTGAAACTAAATATTATAAGATTATTAGTAAACATAACTACATGAGTTAATCATCATCAAAACTAGAGTGGAAGGCCTCTGGGCCAACAACCCTGAGGCTGGTGGTTTGGCTTAATTAGGCCCGTCTCTTTACGCGGATACCTCCCACCAATCTTGCCCTGACCTGGCTGATTAGCTTGTGGTCAAAGTCTGCATTATACCTCCTGTGGACAGTCAACCAGTTAGGAGTTGTCTAGGTCCAAGGTTTACCTTGTTGGAACTTACATTTTGATGATAATAGATTTTTATGATAACAATTGTGATGCAGGTATATTGGAGCTCAATATAAAGAGGTAGTACTGAGTTCTGATAGCTAAAGATTATACAAAGATATTTACTATTTTGTGTATTTTTAGACGATTGTTAAAGCCTTGATCACATACACACAAAATAGTCTTATAGTCGACTTATCCCCTTCTATAGTCGACTAACATATCCTATAGTCGACTTACTATATTCTATAGTCGACTAAGTATATTCATAGAAAATTTTCTGTTCTCTGTTTTTTAACTGTACTCAAAGTTAGTCGACTAATCTCCTTATATAGTTGACTAGTTTTAGTTTCCAGAGACCTATCAATCTGTGTCAGATTAATTTAGTCCACTTGGTCTTTAAGTTAGTCGACTAATTTAGGCAAAATTTCTTATACTACTCGACTAATCTCATACCCTAGTCGACTAAGTTCAGTTTCTGACTGTTATTCAGTTTTTGATATTCTGGTGTTTTCTCCAACGTTTTAATTTTCAAATTTGAGTTGATAACTTCTCTAACTGACCATTGATTTCACCTATAAATAGGGATGTTGTCCTTGGATGAATTCACCAATTAAAAATCATTAGTTTTGTGTTTAAAATTCTGTTTAAAAGTTCTGTATTTTAGAAAACTATTCTCTACTTTCTGTTCTTCACACAATTCTAATTCTCTTATGAAAAATTCTGAGAGTCCTCCTACAAGATTTCTTGTTCATAATCATATACAAGTTTCAAGGCTTATAGGTTATATTGTAATCAATCAAAGAAAGTGTCTTCTTGGTGTAAAGAAGAGTTGTATAGATTTGACGAAGGGTGTTTTATCAAGTGGTGTACAAGAGTTGATTTTGGGGTGTATCAAATCAGGATAAGCAAAATCTCAAGCGGGTTGATTGGGGACTGGACGTAGGTCACAAGGACCGAGCCAGGATAAAATCTCTCGTATTTGCATTTGTATTTTTCTGAGATTTATTCTGTGTATTTTACTTTCCTGCAAGTAGTTTACTTTTTGTTATTAAAAGTTTATAAACACTATTCATCTCCTTTTTAGTATTTGTGTTGCCTTGTTTTTAGATCCTACATTTGGTATCAGAGCCATGTTCAAGGATGGAAACAGAATTTTCTTAATCACAATTCAAGGTAGAACATTCTACACAATGTCCACCATTATTTGATGGATCAAATTACAATTACTAGAAGTATAGAATGAAGATCTACATGCAATCACTCAATTATGAACTGTGGAACATAGTGGAAGCACAATACACCAAGCCTATCACCAATTTTGATGCTTGGAGTGACTGTCAATCATGATGTCAAAGCAATGAATGCGCTTTTCTGTTCCTTGAACAAAGAAGAATTTAATCGTGTGTCAACAACCAGATCTGTAAATCAAATATAGCAAATTTTACAGGTAACACATGAAGGTACCAATAAAGTTAAAGAATCTAAAATCTCTGTTCTTATCCACAGGTTTGAACTCTTCAAAATGAGAATGAAACCATTGCAAAAATGTTTACAAGGATCACTGACATTACAAATTTCTTAGTGGCCATTGGAAAGGAATACACTCAAGTTGAAAAAGTTTGAAAGGTTCTTAGTGCACTCACATCAGATTGGGAGAAGAAAATTACTATAATAGAAGAAACAATTGACCTCTCAACAATGTCATTAAAAAATCTTATTGGTAATTTAATAGCATATGAAGTTCAACTTGAAGATAAGAAGAAGGATGAACAACAACTTCAATCCAAGAAGAAAGTACTTGCCTTTCACACATCCTCAGATTTAGACAATTCAGACGATAATGAAGAGGAAATGGCGATGATCTCAAGAAAATTCAGGAAGTTCTTGAAATAAGGTAAGTTTAATCCTCTTTGTTTTAAGTGTAATAAATTAGGTCATATAAAGAAGGATTGCCCATTACTAAAATACAAAGAGAACTTCACGACTTTCAACAAAATCAACAAAAAGAAGAAAGATTATCAAGAAACTTGAGGATAGTGATTCATCTTCCTCTGATGAAGAAGAAGTCACTGAAACTGTTAATGTCTATTTTATGGCTCAAGAAGATGAGGTACAAAAGTATGCTGAATTATTGGATGCATTTAATGAACTATATGATGATTTCAAGAATGAAAAGATTAAAAATAAAGTTTTAACAAAAGAAAATGAAAGACTCAATAAAGGAAATTCACTTCATATTTCTCAAATGTCTTCCTTAAATTCTTAAAAATCTGATTTTGAAAAAATTATTTCATTTTTAAAAAAGATAATGAGAATTTCTTAAAAGAGAATGCTTTGCTTAAAAGAGAAACTGTTTCTTTAAATTCTAGAATTTCTATTTTAGATAAAGAAATGATAAGTTTCAAAATTAAATATGAAGAATTTTTGAAAAATGTGACTAAATTTAATAAGGAAAAAGAAAAACTAAATGATTTATTGTCTTATCAAAAGATTTCAAATAATCATTTTGGTCTTGGATTTTCAAGAGATAAATTTGAAAAGCCTACACATGTTTACAAAAAGAATAATTATGTTACATATAATTCTTTTGTTAAAAAAAACATTAATATTGTTTCAAAAAGATCTAGGTATAAATACATATGGATTCCTAAAAAGCTAAATATTATGGATAAAATTGCCTATATTGCATT
This sequence comes from Agave tequilana, assembly GCA_038442645.1. NCBI lineage: Eukaryota > Viridiplantae > Streptophyta > Magnoliopsida > Asparagales > Asparagaceae > Agave > Agave tequilana. The sequence continues at coordinate 61,351 of JAVJIF010009712.1, forward strand.
ATATATACATCAAGTTTGTAATTCTTATAATTATGTTTACACTAACAGATAGACACCAAATTCAAATTGGGTTTGGTTTTCTACAGACTAATCTTTTTCAGACTTTGTCATAATGGGTACAATATAAATGTTTTATCTTATAGGTACCTTATAAAGAAAAGTGAATACTTGATAGCGGTTATTCCAAACACTTAGTAATGCAAAATATAATGTAACATATATGTATGTCATGATGTATTTTGTGCAGGGGAAAACATATACATGAACATATACATATTTGTTATACCTGTTCTCTGCAGGGGGAGTTTTGTGTACACAACTTGTCATCATCAAAAATGGGGAGAATGTTAGAACTTATATCTTGATGATAATAGATTTTAATGATAACAATTGTGATGCAGGTACATTGGAGCTCAATTTAAAGAGCTAGTACTGAGTTCTGGTAACTCAAGATTATACAAGGATATTTACTATTTTTGTGTATTTTTAGACGATTGTTAAAAGTCTTGATCACATACACAAAATAGTCATAAAGTCGACTTGTCCCCTTTTATAGTCGACTAACATATCCTATAGTTGACTTACTACATTCTATAGTTGACTAAGTGTATTCACAAAAAAATGTCTGTTCTCTGTTTTTCACCTGTACTCAAAGTTAGTCGACTAATCCCCTTATATAGTCGACAAGTTTTAGTTTCCAGAGACCTTTCAATTTGTGTCAGATTAATATAGTCGACTTGGTTTTTAAGTTAGTCAACTAACCTGGGTAAAATTTCTTATACTAGTCGAATAATCTCATACCCTAGTCGACTAAGTTCAGTTTTTGTTGTTATTCAGTTTTTGATATTCTGGTGTTTTCTCCAACATTTTGATTTTCAAATTTGAGTTGATAATTTTCCTAACTGACCATTGATTTCACCTATAAATAGGGATATTGTCCTTGATTAGTCTCTAATATTGCATAACTTTTACCACATCTGCACAATTATCTTATATAAAATACTGCTAATAATGATTTGCTTGTGTGATTCTAGGTCCATGGTATGCAATGGAGAAGAAGACGCTAAATCACCATTTAATGGGTGATTTAAGGCTTACAAAGTAGCCATTGACTCTAGGAGGAGATTCTGTCAGACCTGAGGACTCAAATCAAAAATCCGGAGACTACAACTGACAGGGGACAGAAGTGACCACATACCGCAGGCGGCGCTGCGCGCGCTGCCCTGGTAGGGCCGTGGAAACACGGCCCAAGCCGCGTTTTTGTGCCCCCTTAGGGTTCTATAGAGGAGATATCCAGAGTTTGAAGAGTAGTTGTTATTTTGTTTCTAGGAGTTATGGTTGTTTGTTTTTTTTCTTTTTCTAGTTTTAGTTTAGCCATTAGAGTGAAAGAGAGAGAGAGAGAGAGTATGTAAAAGTTGTATTTAGAGGTAACAAACTTATACAAGTAATTACTTATCATTCTTCTTTTCATTTACTTGGTGTTTCATTTGTTTCTAGCTCTTTGTTTTAGTGTGTTACTCTTTCTCTTTACTGCTTTTCTTTTGTTGTTTCTTTGACTATCATGTCTAACTAACTCTCTTATTGTATGGCTAACTAACTACTAACCTAGTAATCTTTAACAACTTGATTGATAAACCCAAATGAGTCAATAGTGTCAAAGAAGTCTTGGGCAAACGAGAGCTATGATATATTAAGACGAGGGTTCTAACTCTAACTTACACACAAGTATTCGCTTTCTTATATTTCATGCTTAACGGGTTTTTGATGATCTATGGATTGTATACTTTACTTATTATTGTAATTTAGAGATTTTCTTTTTAACTTTGCCGATACCATTATTACACTTATTTCTTCCCTTATTCTTGCCTTCTATTAGATCTTGATAAGGGAATGTCCAAGTTTTACTGTGTGAAGCTAAGTTAAGGGAAGGACTTTCATTCAGTCCCAACATGAATAGTTCCTACGCATAAAGGTTATGCTTGTCTATGATCCATCGTGAGGCTACATCTTCAAGAAGTTAGGGATTAGTGGGAGCACTTGGTAGAAAGTTAGCCATGTATTTTTACCATCTAGAAAAATCACTTTTACAAACCACCAAACCATTCTAAATAATTCTTAAAACCAACTTATTTTCATTTTCAAATTCTTTATTTAAAACAAAGAACTTTCTCTTTTCTTGATCAAAGAAGCCGTATCAAGCTTTCATCACTCCCCCTCCTTGTGAATACGATCGTATAGCCACTTTGCTAGTACGGAAGAATCACAAAAGCAGTAACATCGACCCACATTCCTTTACTTATTTTTGTGCTTGCTTTTTGCCGATCAAATTTTGGCACCGTTGCCGGGAAGGGAACGACTTTATTGTTCAATACTAAATATTTTTCTTTGTTTTTGTGTGTAGGAGAAGTACTAAGGAGCTAACTACTACGGGAAGCAAGAGTGGTGACCAAAGACATTGCACGAGGAATTCATTTGCCCTCAAAAAATTTGTGTGAAAGCGAATTTTTTTAATTGAAATACTAACAGAAGCTCTTCTGCAGGGTTGCTAAAAATCGCTGAAATTGCTTTCTCAAATTTTTTTAGTTCCCTTGAATGCTTCACCTTATACATGTGTAATAAACTCAACAGAAATCCATTTGTTGCTAAATTGAAATTTAGATTAGACTCTTGCATTTAGGGCACGTGTCTATTTCAATTTATTTCAATTTCTGTTGAAGAGTGCTGGAGAAAAGCTACGTGTGCATCCATATAGAATAGGACCAACATTTTGGAGTGATTTATCGCTTTGAGTGTTATCTTGTTGTGAATATACTGTACACTTGCACAATTAACATTAAGGGAAAAATCTCAAATAAACAAGATAAGGTGGGGATTTCATCACCCTTCCTTAGCCCAAAAATCATCTCTAAGTACACTCACACTATCCCAAGTCTTAACTAAAAATTGATAGACGTTGGCCCTAGGGACATCTCGAACTCACTAAGAGATTAACCGAGGGTGAAAATTGTAAGAACTATACTCCTACAAAATCAGTGTCTAAGGAAAGTGGATTGAGAGGTTATGTCTCGAATGCTCCATGGTTTGACATAATTAAGGCCCGTGGCTCATGCCCGGATACCTCCCACCGAGTTTTGCCCTTTCCTGGCCGATTAGTTGGTAGTCGAGTTCCTACAACAACCTCTCCCGGAGAATCGACCAGTTAGGAGTCGTCTAGGTCCATGTACCTTAGACTAAGGCTTTGTGGTTGTTTTTCTTTCTTTTGTTTGTTGTTTATTCTTTTCGATTGTTTTATTGTTTGTACGTTGTTTGTGGTGTGTGCTGCATTTAAGAGTGGGTAAAAGATCTTGTAACTTCCAGATTAAACAAAAACACTTCTCTACCCTTGCATCCAGAACCGGTGATGGCGTCGCTTCAGACAGGTTTTACCCGATCAGAACCTCACCACCATCTTGTATAAAACTTCCTGATGCGAACGGTAATAACTTTTAGTTAAAGCCCCAATTCATCACTCTTCCTAAATTTCATGGTTTAGAATCAAAGATGCATACTTCTTTGTTAGGAAATTTGAAGAAGTATGCCTCATGATGCGCATTCCCCATCTAGGAGACGATGCCGTTGGGTTACGTTTCATCCCCTTTTCCTTAAAGAACCTAGCTAAGAATGGTTGTACAGTTTGGCTGTAGATTCAGTTACAACGTGGGACGATTTTGTCAAGGCCTTCTTGAAGAAATTTTATACAATCCGCAAAACTGTCCTCATTAGAAAGAATATCAAGTAGTTCAAGTAAGAACAGAGCGAACCATTTTGGAGATACTTTGAGCGATTCAAGGATCTCCTAGCTCAGTGCCCTCACACGGTGTAGAGAAATGGCGTCACTGCCAGATTCTCTATGATGGTTTAGATTATTAAACGAGAACCCTGTTAGAAACCATGTGTTAGGGAGGGTTCTTGCAAAAGGATGAAAATCAGGGTTGGGATTTGTTTGAGGATTTAGCTGAGAAAACCCTGCAATGAGAGCCAGCCTCAGAAAAATCAAGGAATTCACAGTCCATAGCTTCAAAAGGAGGGCTCCTATCCTTAGAATCATCCATAGCTGTAGAGCTAAGATTGCAACCATGATGAGGAGAATCGAGGCTCTAGAAACAAAAGAGCCAGCCAATGTCAACCAAATCAACCCACTACCAATTCACAATTCGGGTTGTTTATACTGTCTGGCACAGAACCATGTCTTTGAAGAGTGCCCTATTTTTCAGACTCATCAAGTGCCTCCAGAACACATGAATGCGGCCTACTCACAGCCGCCATATAATCCTTACTCGCAAACGTACAATCTCGATTGGAGAAATCACCTAAATTTCTCTTGGGCCCAAAATAATTCTTTCAGGCCAAACTTTCCCAATAATTTTCACCATCCCACTCATCCAACAAATTTCCCCAGTCAAGCTCCATCTTCCTCCTTCCAGAGTTCACCAATCGAAAAGAAATTCAGTAAATTGGAGGAGAGCATGGAGGCTTTTATGAAGTCCCAAACTGCTTTCATACAAAATCAGGGACAAACATTGAGCAATCATTCACAGACCATATCGAGATTGGAAATGCAGATGAGTCAATTGGCTAACTGTCTAAGTGAAAGACCAAAGGGTACTTTACCTAGTCGGCCACTAGTTAACCCTAAGAACTCTAATCAAGCGTATGAAATTCAGGATCCTTCGATTAACCGGTGCAATGTTGCTCATACTCTTCGATCAGGAAAGAAGGTGGACAAGTAGGTCTACCAACAGAAAAATCCTACCCACATTGATCCTACTCCTGCCGCCACCTCTGCTAGCTCCTCCCAATCTGCTCCACAAACATCTGACAAGGACAAAGCTGCTGAATAAGTTCATAAGCCTATAGCGTCCTTTCCCAATAGGCTTAGGAACAACAATAAGAACATGCATATAGAAAAGATACTTGAAATATTTAACCAGGTCAAACTGAATGTGTCTCTTCTAGATGCTATCCAACAAGTCCTAGCCTATGCCAAATTTCTTAAGGATAAGTGTACAAATAAGAGAAAGACAAATGTGCCCAAGAAAGTGTTCTTGGCAACCAACATAAGCGAAATTCTGTTTGGTCCCATTCTGGTGAAATACAAAGATCCCGAATGTCTCACAATTTCCTGCACCATAGGCCAAACAGAAATTAGCAGAGCACTCCTTGACCTGGGAGCAAGTATTAACTTGCTACCTTTCTCAGTATACCAACAACTTGGGTTGGGCGAACTGAGTCCAACACGAGTCACCATTCAGTTAGCAAACCGATCTGTGAAAATTCCCAAGGGAGAAATCACAGATGTCCTTATCCAGGTCAGGGATTTCATCTACACTGTTGACTTCATTGTGCTTGAGACCTAACTATGTCAAATCCACGATCTAAAACTCCAGTCATCTTAGGGCGCCCATTCCTTTCTACAGCCAATGCTATAATCAACTGTAGGAACGGGTCCATGCGATTGACCTTTGGAGATATGGCGAAGGAAGTCAATGTCTTCAATCTTGAAAGACAACCCAGGGATATAAATAATCAAATTTTTTAGGTCAATTCCATTGAAAATTTGACTAGTGAGCATGAAAAAAACATGGAGATAGAAACAGAGGCAGAGTTTGATCTGGAGTCTGAGGATTTTAATCTATACCAGATCGTAAATTCAGCAGTGGACTGGGCATCAAGCCCAAGTTACCCCATTCCAGGACCGAAATTCCAGATATCACCTCCAATGAATCAACATCTTCCCTAGAGTTAAAAACCTTACCTGAACACCTCAAGTACACCTACTTAGGCGGAAGAGAAACCCTACCAGTCATCATAGCATCCCACCTAACTAAGCAACAAGAGGACAGCTTGATGTCTATTCTGAAGAGACATAAGGAAGCCATTGGATGGACCATGAAAGATATCAAAGGGATAAGTCCAGCAATAGTTCAACATAGAGTCCATTTAACCGATGAAGCAAATCCCAGGAGGGGTCCACAACACCGGCTTAATCCACTCATGCAAGAGGCAGTAAAAGTGAAAATTTTGAAACTATTAGATAATGGGATCATTTATCCCATTTCTGATAGCCAATGGGTTAGCCCGATTCATGCAGTCTCGAAGAAAGCTGCTTTACGGTGTTTGAGAATGAGCAAAAAGAGTTGGTATAAAAAAGACTGCCTACTAAGGTTCGTGTTTGTATTGACTATAGAAAGTTGAATGCGACCACCCATAAAGACCACTTCCCGCTACCCTTCATCGACCAAATGCTTGAACGATTGGCTGGACATGAGTACTATTGTTTCTTAGATGGGTACTCTGGATACAATCAGATCCCCATTGCTGCGGAAGACCAGGAGAAGACTACGTTCACCTACCCTTTCGGAACCTTCGCTTACTGACGCATGCCCTTTGGATTGTGCAACGCTCCCGCGACATTTCAACGGTGCATGCTCAGTTTGTTCTCCGACATGGTGGAACGTTTCTTTGATATTTTCATAGATGACTTCTCCATCTACGGTGATTCATTTGATCAATGCCTTCATCATCTGGAGTTAGTTTTGCAAAGATGTAAGGAAAGAATCTTACTCTGAACTGGGATAAATGTCATTTCATGATGAGACAGGGGATTGTCTTAGGCTATGAGATTGCCAGGAAAGGAATTGAAGTGGACAAGACAAAAGTAGAAGTGATTGCTAAGCTTTCACCACCCAAAGCATCAAGGATATCAGATCCTTTTGAGGGCATGCTAGATTCTATCGATGGTTCATTAAGAATTTTAGCAAAATTGCTAGGCCCTTAACCAACCTGCTCGCAAAGGATGTGCCTTTTGATTTTAACGATGAATGTTTCAAGTCATGGGAAAAGCTTAAGTAAGACCTTGTATCTGTGCCTATTATTTCTGCTCCTGATTAGGCATAACCGTTTGAAATCATGTGCAATGTCTCTAATTTTGCTATCAGTGCTGTTCTTGGATAGCGTATCGATAATAGGCAGCATGTGATCTACTACTCGATTAGGACCCTGAATGACGCCCAACAGAATTATACAACGACCGAGAAGGAATTCTTGGCCGTTGTCTTTGCGTTAGAAAAGTTCCAGCCCTACTTGTTAGGATCAAAGACGGTGATTTTCACAGATCACTCGGCATTGAAATACCTTATGACCAAGAAGGAAGCAAAAGCTCGATTGATTCGGTAGATCCTTTTGCTTCAATAATTTGACCTGAAAATTCAGGATAAACGAGGTATAGAAAATGTGGTAGCTGATCATCTATCAATAATTTCAAATGCACCGAGAATACAAACTCCGATCAATGAGGATTTCCCAGATGAGCACATTCTGGCCATTTTTAAGGAACCATGGTATGCAGACATAGTTAATTACCTGGCCACTGGACAATTACCCGCTGACTGGACGAAGCAAGACCAGTGTCGTTTCTTTACCCAAGTACAGTACTTCTTCTGGGAAGAGCCGTATCTTTTAAGTATTATCCTGATCAGATTATTCGACGATGCATACCAGAGGAAGAACAGAGGAGTGTGCTTAGCTTTTGCCATGATTTGCATGCGGTGGACATTTTGGTCCCCGCAAAACTGCAGAGAAAGTTTTACAAAGTGGGTTTTTACTGGCCCACTTTGTTCAAAGACTCATTCCACTTTTGCAAGTTATGTGTAAATTGTCAGAAGATTGAAAAAATTTCAAGAAGAGACATGGTGCCCCTGAGCCCGATTCTTGAAGTTGAAATTTTTGATGTTTGGGGTATCGACTTCATGGGACCATTCCCAAATTCCTTCGGCAACCAGTTCATCTTGGTTGCAGTGGATTACGTCTCTAAATGGGTAGAAGCTGTGCCTACTAAGATCAATGACAACAAAGTAGTTATCAAATTTCTCAAGGACAATATCTTCTCCCGTTTTGGCACCCCCAGAGCGATAATTAGTGATAATGGGTCGCATTTCTGTAATAAAGTTTTTGAAGCTCTGATGCCAAAATATTCCATTAATCATAAGTTATCCACTCCCTATCATTCTCAAACAAATGGGCAAGTCAAAATGACTAATCGACAAATCAAGCTCATTTTGGGAAAAACTGTTAGATAAAAACGAAAGGAATGGTCAGTCAAGCTGAACAATACGTTATGGGCTTATCGAACCGCTTTTAAGACGGTCCTAGGAATGTCTCCTTATAGAATCATATTTGAAAAAGCCTGTCATCTTCCAGTCGAGTTAGAACACAGAGCCCTATGGGCTATTAAGCAACTCAATTTCGATCTGACCAAAGCTAGTGAACTAAGAAGATTGCAGATCTCAGAGTTAGAGGAGATCGGAATGAGGCTTACGAGAACGCACGAATTACAAAAAGTAGAACTAAAATTTTTCATGACCAGATCATCAAACGAAAAAAGTTTGCCCCGGGAGATAAGGTTCTGCTGTACAACTCGAGGCTTCATATTTTCACGGGAAGCTGAAAACTCGTTGATCTGGACCATTCATTGTGCACACTATTTTCCCACACGGTGCTGTGGCTATTGTCGATCCTAAGAGAAATACAGAATTCAAAGTGAATGGGTAAAGACTAAAGCCATTTTTTGACCACAGAGCCTGTGTCACAGGCTGAAATTGTGCTAAGTCTTTTCGACCCGTTATACACCTGACCATAGCCATCCACACACCATCCAAAAAAAAAAATAGTAAGGGTTCTTTTTACTTATTTTTTATATGCTCACCCCTTATATACTTGTCTATATATATTTTTTTGACTTTTCTTTTTCTACCCCTATTTTTACTCTCTCCCTTAGCCTATTTGCACTTGGCCAGCCCGAGTCGACGGAGACGGTAACATCATTTCTTCCCCCAATTTAGTGCATTTGCATTTACATGATATTCATTGAGGACAATGCATTAGATAGGCGTGGGGGGTGCTAACACTTTTTCTTTTTCATTTTACTTAAAAAAAAATCTCCAGAACGAAAAAAAAGAATTTTCATACTCTTTATAAAAATACTAAAAGGTTGTAGGAATTAAGGGAACCTTATTAAGGAATCTTTATTTTAGCCTAAATAAAAATGAAATATTCGTTTGACTACGAGTTGGGAGGAACAAGAAAAATAACTCATATCTTTTATTTAACCTTAGTAGAATATGCATAAACCACACACACATGCTTGGGATTTAGAGACACAACTCTGAATAAAAAAAAGGCTGGATAATTGTGCCTCAAGAAGCATGATTACTCATGCCAATATATATATGTGTATATATATATATGTATATATATATATATGTATATATGTATATATATATATGTATATAAGTAAATCTTGATTCGTGGCCTATTCTACTGGCATATTTGACCTACAACCTTACCAACAAACAGTTTCGTATACTCCATATCAAGACGAACTTATAGAAGAAAAATCTTCTTTAGAAAAGACTTTTGAAACCTTCCTTGAGTCCACACGACAAGTACAAATCATAGCGGACTCAATTCTCCCAAACAATTCTCAAACCCAAGATCCTTATTCTAATTTTCAAGTCAACCACAACAAGAAGAACATGTTGACTTAGAAAAGAGTATGAAATTCATGATTCAGTCCCAAAATGATATTATTCAATCCCAAACGGATTGTCTCCAATCTCTCAATAGGCTAGAAGGAAAAGTGAGTCATTTGGTCAATACAATTAATGATATAAATGATTAAACTCTACCTTTTATGAAAGCTAAAGTATAGGACTTATGAGGGTTAAACCTAATTCTCATATCATTCGGTCATTTTTACTTAGATGATTGAAACTTCTTTTTCTTAAAAGAGGTTTGCTGACAACTAACATTTTTCTTCATTTATTGGATTTTGTGGGTGCAATCCGCTGAAAACCCTAAGAAGACAACACTCCTCCTCTAGGGGAAACCTAGAGGTTTAAAGGCTTATTGCACATGCTCAGTGCAATCGCGTCACCTGCGAAAGTGGTGTAATAATTCTCTTGTTTTTATTCTGCTCAGGACGAGCAAAAAGATAAGTGTGGGGGTGTAATTAGTCCCTAATATTACATAATTTTTACCACATCTGCACAATTATCTTTTATAAAATACTGCTAATAATGGTTTGCTTGTGTGATTCTAGGTCCATGGTATGCAATGGAGAAGAAGACCCTAAATCACCATTTAATAAGTGATTAAAGGCCTACAAAGTAGCCATTGACTCTAGGAGGAGATTCTGTCATACCTGGAGACTCAAATTAGAAATCCAGAGACCATAACTGACAGGGGACAGAAGTGACCACACACCGCAGGCGGCGCGCGCAAATTAGAAATCCAGAGACTACAACTGATAGGGGACAGAAGTGACCACACACCGCAAGCGGCGCTGCGCATGCCGCCCTGGTAGGGCCGCGAAAACGTGGCCCAGGCCGCGTTTTTATGGCCATACGGGCACGGGCGCGCCCGTGCTTTGGGCCACGGGTTGTCCCCCTGGCTCCCTTTCCCTTGATGCCTATAAATACCCCCCTTGGGGTTCTACAGAGGAGATATCCAGAGTTAGAAGAGTAGTTGTTACTTTGTTTCTAGGAGTTGTAGTTGTTTGTTTGTTTCTTCTTCTACTTTTAGTTTAGCCATTAGAGTGAAAAAGAGAGAGAGAGAGAGAGAGAGAGAGAGAGAGTATGTAAAAGTTGTATTTGGAGATTGACAAGCTCATACAAGTAATTACTTCTCTTTCTTCGTTTAATTTACTTGGTGTTTCGTTTGTTTCTACCTCTTTATTTTAGTGTGTTACTCTTTCTCTTTACTTCTTCTCTTTTGTTGTTTCTTTTACTATCATGTCTAACTAACTCTCTATTGCATGGCTAACTAACTACTAACCCACTAATTTCTAACAACTTGATTGATAAACCCAAATGAGTCAATAGGGTCAAATAAGCCTTGTACAAACGGGAGCTATGATATCTTAAGACGAGAGTTCTAACTCTAACTTACACACAAGTATTCGCTTTCTTATATTTTATGCTTAAAGGGTTTTTGATGATCTATGGATTGTATACTTTACTTATTTTTTATAAATTAGAGATTTTTCTTTTAACTTTATCGATACCATTAGTGCACTTGTTGCTTTCCTTATTCTCACCTTCTATTGGATCTTAATAAGGGAATGTCCAAGTTTTGTCGTCTGAAGCTAAGTTAAAGGAAGGACTTTCATTCGGTCCCAACGTGAATAGTTCCTATGCATAAAGGTTATACTTGCCTATGATCCATCGTGAGGCTACATCTTCAAGAAATTAGGGATTAGTGGGAGCACTTAGTAGAAAGTTAGCCATGCGTTTTTACCATCCAGAAAAATTACTTTTACAAACCACCAAACCATTCTAATAATTCTTGAAACCAACTTGTTTTCATTTTCAAATTCTTTATTTGAAACAGAGAACTTTCTCTTTTCTTGAACAAAGAAGCCGCATCAAGCTTTCATCGCTCTCCCTCCTTATGGATGCGACCCGTATAGCCACTTTGCTAGTACGAAAGAATCACAAAAGTAGTAACATCGACGTACATTCCTTTACTTATTTTTGTGTTTGCTTTTTGCCGATTAGTCCTTGGATGAATTCACCAATTAAAAATCATTAGTTTTTTGTTTAAAACTTTGTTCAAAAGTTTTGTCTTCTAGAAAACTATTCTCTACTTTCTGTTCTTTACATAATTTCAATTCTCTTGTGAAGAATTCTGAGAGTCCTCCTATAAGATTCCTTGTTCACAAACACGTACAAGTTTCAAGGCTTATAGGCTACATTGTAATCAATCAAAGAAAGTGTCTTCTTGGTGTAAATAAGAGTTGTATAGATTTGACGAAGGTATTTTGTCAAGTGGTATACAGGAGTTGATTTTGGGGTGTATCAAAATCAGGATAAGAAAAATCTCAAGTGGGTTACTTGGGGACTGGACGTAGGTCACAAGAACCAAATCAGGATAAAATCTCTCGTGTTTGCGTTTGCATTTTTCTGAGATTTATCCTGTGCATTTTACTTTCCTGCAAGTAGTTTACTTTTTGTTATTAAAAGTTTATAAACACTATTCATCTCCTTTTTAGTATTTGTGTTGCCTTGTTTTTGGATCCTACATACCTTAAACTAGGCTTGGTTGCCTTTTCTCATTGACTATTGGTAAACTTGTTTGTGGTAGTGTTTGTGCATGCAAGTGTGATCGAGAGACCCAAATTCATCTAGGTTAACTAGAAACACATCATCACCTAATCTTGAACCAAAACCAGATCCGGTTATAGCTGAACCAATATCCTTCCAGGATAAGTTCTACCTCATAAGAACCTCACTTCCATCTTGCATTCAACTTTCATCGGTTGGTGAACACAACTTTAAGCTCAAGACTCTGTTCATCAACATACTCCCTATGTTTCATGGCTTAGAGTCCGAAAATGTATATGTCTTTATAAGAGAATTTGAGAAAGTATGCTTAATGATGAAAATCTCACACAATGTAGACGATACTATTAGGTTAAGATTTGTCCCATTTGCTCTTAAGGACTTAGCCAAGAAATGGCTTTACAGCTTAGCGGCCGACTCCATCACATAGTGGGATGGTTTCATCAAGGTCTTCTTGAAGAAATTCTATCCAATCCATAAGACCGTTCTCATTAGAAAGAACATCATGCAGTTCAAGTAAGAACCTAGTGAACCATTTTGGAGGTATTTTGAACGCTTGGAAGACCTCCTGTCCAATATCCTGATCATGGAATAGAGAAATGACGATAATGTCAAATTCTCTATGATGGTTTATACTATTCAACCAAGACCCTCTTAGAAACTATGTGCCAAGGGAAATTCTTGCAAAAGGATGAAAATGAAGGATGAGATTTATACGAGAATCTAGGTGAAAAGACCATCAACGGGAACCAACTAATGAAAACTCTAGGAATTCAAAGTCCATCTCTTCAAAAGGTCTCCATTCAATTGAATCATCCATAGCTACCGAGACTAGAATAGCAAATCTAGCGAGAAGACTGAAAGCTTTAGAAACAAAGGAACCAAGTCCAGTCAACCAAGTCAGCCCAAACTAATTTTTAACTCTGGGTTGTACTTACTGTCAAGTCATGAATCATGTGTTTGAGGAGTGTCCAGTGTTCCAATCTCAACAACAATTTCCTGAACCGATGAATACGGCCTTTTCAAGGCAACAATAATCCCTACGCACCAACATACAATCCTGGCTGGAGAAATCGTCCGAATTTCTCATGGAGCCAAAACAACAATGATCACTCAAGGTCAAACCATTCAAACCACTTCCAACATTCCAATTATCAACCCAATTTTCAAATTACCATCACAATTCTTCCAACCATTACCCAAAATTTTAAATTATCAACAAAACTTTTCCAACCAAGCTCCACAATCTTCCTTCCAAAATCCTCCACTTGAGAAGAGAATTACTAATTTTGAGAAGAACATGGAAAGTTACATGAAGAACCAAGAGTCCCTCATGCAAAGAATACAGAACAGCCATACACAAGCCATAACGAGGCTAGAAGTTCAAACGAGCCAATTAGCCAATTCACATAATGAGACGCTAATGGATACCTTGCCCAGTCAGCCACTAACGAATTCTAAGAATTTCCACCAAGCCCATTTAACTGAGGATCAACCGTTGAATTAATGTAATGTTGTTCCTACATTGAGGTTGGGAAAGAAAGTTGATAATCAAGTGTCAACTTTATCCAATCTTATTCAGCACAACCACACACAAGCATCCACCTCATCTAGTCCCAATTCTTCTAAATCTAACGAGTCTGAAAAGGATAAATCAACCAGTCAGGTGCACAAGCCTATAGTACTATTTTCTAATAGGCTGAAGAACAAGTAAAATGCATACACGTATAAGATAATTGAGATTTTCAATCAAGTTAAGATATACGTGCCTCTTCTTGATGTGATTCAACAAGTCCCGTCATATGCCAAATTTCTTAAGGACATGTGCACCAAGAAGAGAAAGACTAACTTACCAAAAAAGATCATCTTAGCTACTAACATTAGTGAGCTACTGTCGGGTCCGATCCCTGTCAAGTACAAGGTTCCCGGTTGTCCTACCATTGCTTGCACAATAAGACAAGCTGAAATTAGTCGTACACTACTTGACTTGGGAGCAAGTATCAACTTGTTCCCCTTCTCAGTTTATCAACAACTCGGGATGGGTGAGCTTAGTCCAACCCGAGTTACCATCCAACTGGCTGACAAGTAAGTGAAAGTTTCCAAAAGGGAAATTAATGATGTCCTTATCCGGGTCGAAGAGTCTATCTACCCCATTGATTTTATAATTCTTGAAACACAACTGTTTCCAACCCTAGGTCACAAACTCCCGTTATCTTAGGGCGTCCATTCCTTGCAACTGTCAATGCAATAATTAATTGTAGAAATGGATCTATGAGGTTAACCTTTGGAGACATGACTAGAGAAGTCAATGTCTTCAACCTAGGAAAGCAAAGTTAAGATATAGAAGACCAAACATTTGAAGTCAACCTCATTGAGAAGAATCACAAGTGAACATAGAGAAGAATTGAAACTAAAAACTGAGAGTGAATTCGAATTGGAGTCTATAGATTTTGACCTTGATTAGATTGTCAAGTCTACTGTGAATTAAGCATAAAGTCCTGTTTCACCAAGTCTGAAGTCAACAAACTTGACTCCCCCTTCCATTGAGCCCTCCTTTTCCTTAGAATTGAAAGTCTTATCTAAGCATCTCAAATACGTCCATCTAGGAGAACAAGAGACTTTGCCTGACATAATTGGATCTCATTTGACTAACGGGGAAGAAAAGAATCTCATGTCAATTCTTAAAAAATATAGAGAAGCCATTGGTTGGAATATAACCGACATAAAGGGATTGAGTCCAGCCATCGTTTAACATCGAATTCATCTTAATGAAGAGGCGATACCCAAGAGAGACTTACAGTGTAGGTTAAACCCTTTAATGCAAGAGACCGTTCGTACTGAAATTTTAAAAACTCCTAGACAATGGGATCTTTTATCCCATTTTTGATAGCCAATCGGTCAGTCATGTCCATGCGATTTCAAAGAAATATGGGTTTACCGTAGTGAAAAATAAGAACAAAGAGTTGGTCCAAACTCTACTCCCTTCAAAGGTTTAAGTTTGTGTTGACTATAGGAAATTTAGTGCAGCCAATCGTAAGGACCACTCCCCTCTTCCTTTTATTGATCAAATGGTAGAACGATTAGCTGGCCACGAGTTTTACTGTTTCTTGGATGGATACTCGAGGTACAATCAAATTCCCATAGCTCCCAAGGATCAAGAGAAGATGACATTTACATGTCCATTTGGGACTTTTGCCTATCGTCGAATGCCTTTTGGTTTGTGCAATGGCTCTGTAATGTTTCAACGTTGCATGATGAGTTTATTTTCTTACATGGTAGAACAATTCTTAAAAATCTTCATGGATGATTTCTCCATCTATGGAAATTCATTTAATCAATGTTTTTACCATCTAGAAATTGTCCTTTAACGTTGTCCTGAGAGAAATCTGAGACTAAACTGGGAGAAATGTCACTTCATGGTAAGACATGGAATTATCTTGGGTCATAAAATATCTAAGAAAGGAATTGAAGTGGATAAAGCCAAGATTAAGATTATAGCTAAGCTTCCCATGCCCAAATGCATGAAGGATATTCGATCCTTCTTAGGACAAGCCGGTTTCTACCGAAGATTTATCAAGGACTTTAGCAAGATTGCTAGACCCTTGACTAATCTTTTACTAAGGATGTATCCTTCACTTTTGATGATGAATGTATAAATTCTTGAGAAAAGCTTAAAAAAGTGCTTATTTCTGCACCAATCACATCTACACTGGATTAGTTGAAACCATTCAAAATCATGTGCGACGCTTCTGATTTTGCCATAGACGCTGTCCTAGGACAGCGCATTGATAACAAGTAGCACGTGATTTACTACTGTAGTAGAACTATTAACGATTCTCAAATGAACTACACTCCAACCGAGAAGGAATTCTTGGAAGTAGTGTTTGCTTTAGAGAAATTTCGTCCCTAACTACGAGGGTCCAAAACCACAATTTTCACCAATCATTCTGCGTTAAGATACCTCATGATGAAGAAGGATGGCAAGGCCCGACTCGTTCATTGGATCCTCCTTCTTCAAGAATTTGATCTCGAAATTCGAGATAAGAAACGCATAGAAAATATCATTGCTGACCATGTCTCGCATATTCCAAACGCTCCATGCAACAAAGTGCCCATCAATGATGACTTTCCCAATGAAAAATTCTTAGTTGTCTTTAGGGAACCTTGGTTTGCCGATATAATGAACTACTTAGTCACAAGCTAAACTCCATCTCATTGGTCTAAAAATTATGTATACTGGTTCTTGTCTCAAGTCTGATATTTCTTTTGGGAGGAACTGTATCTTTTCAAGTACTATTCTGATCAAATCATTATATGCATTCTCGATGAAGAAATCAAGAGTGTTTTGTCTTTTTGTCACGAGCTTTCATGCGGTGGACACTTTGATCCCCGTAAGACTACTGAAAAGGTGCTACAAAGTGGGTTCTATTGGCCCAGTTTGTTCAAAGATGCCTATGAATTTTTCAAGACATAGCCTAAATGCCAAATGGTAGGAAGGGTCTCGAAACGAGATATGATGCCCCTCAACCCAATTCTAGAAATAGAACTCTTTGATGTTTGGGACGTCGACTTTATGGGTCCATTTCCTAATTCATTTGGAAACCAATACATATTGGTTATTGTGGACTATATGTCCAAGTGGGTAGAAGCCATTCCCAGTAAAATTAATGATAACAAAGTTGTCATAAATTTTTAAAAGAGAATATTTTCTCGCGCTTCGGAGCGTCTTGTGCTATCATCAGTGATAATGATACTCACTTTTGCAATGAATCCTTTGAAGCTCTTATGCGAAAGTATGTCATAACTCACAAGTTGTCCACACCATATCATCCTCAAACCAGTGGGTAGGTGGAGGTTTTCAATAGACAAATCAAGCTTATTTTGGAGGTGACTGTGAACCAAAACCGAAAAGATTGGTCCACCAAACCTGTAGATGCCCTATGGGCCTACAGGACCGCTTTCAAGATGATTTTAGGAATGTCTCCATAAAGATTAGTCTTTGGGAAGGCTTGCCACCTACCCGTTGAGTTAGAGCACCGGACTTTATAAGCAATCAAGCAGCTAAATTTCGATTTGAATAAGGCCGGTGACCTTCAAAAATTACAAATTTCCGAATTAGAGGAGTTGAGAAAAGAGGCCTATGAAATGCAAAGATCACAAAAGATAGAGTTCAAATTTTTCATGATAAATATATCATAAGGAAAATATTTGTCTCTGGACATAAAGTCTTACTCTATAATTCTAGACTTCATCTTTTTTCAGGAAAGCTAAAATCAAGATGGACTGGGCCTTTGTTAAATCTGTGTTTCCACACGGTGCTGTGGAGATTAGTGACACCAAGAATGGGAATGATTTTAAGGTAAATGATCAACGCCTTGAACCTTTTCTGGAATCGGTGCCGGTAAATAAAATGGCTATGGGTCTTTTTAACCCACTGTATCAGTAACTTTATCTCTTTTACATTTCATTTCATGCATCTATTAATTTCTTTCATATATTGGGGACAATGCATGAGATAAGTGTGGGGGAGGGTTCTAGCATGATTAACATAACTTAATAATATACATATTAAAAAAAATATATAAAAAAACTTTTTGGAAAAAGAACAATATTTTGACATATTTTTTTGTAAGAAATTAAGTCAATTTTAAGGAATAGGAGAATCATAATTAGGATTTCTTATACTTAGTCAAAATAAGATTATTTGTTTGATTTCTAGAGTTAGGAAGAAAATTTAGAAAAGTAATTTAGTCTTGAAGTTTACCGTGATGAAATGTGCACACTTTATACACGTACACACTTATGGTTCAAAAACAAAGATTCTTATGCCTTACATATAAAAAAAGAGAATATAAATATATATCAAGAAATCCTCCAATTAAGCTGGGTATTTGTGCCTCATAAAGCATAAATATTCACGCCTAAAAGTGGTACATCTGAAAAATAAAAAGACCTTAGTTTTGTGGCCTAGTTTGCTAGAGTCCTTACGTTTCCTTTGGGTGTTTTCTCACCCGTGCCCTAATACCGTCCGGTTTGAGTGTTACCGATTAAAAGCTCATTACATGGGCAGATTAGAAAGCCTAATAGAACTAAGGAATAATACCATCAAAAATAAATTAAAAAAATAAATAAGGCACAAGAGTTAGAGTTACAGAACCCATAGTAAAAATTTCACAGTCACGAAGGAGCATATGACTTAAGATAAAGTAATAGACTAGATGAGAAATATAATTTGACTCCTCACTTTAATTGATAACAAGTTTTTAAATAGAGACTAAGTTCAGGAATGAAAAATTCAGTTTCCCTATAACTTATATATTACTTGAACTCTTACAATAATACTTCAAATATTTTCTCTCCTCAAAATGCTTTTCATAAATACTAACTCTTTATTTTGTTCTTCTTTATGGATTTTGTAGGTGCAATCCAAAAACTCTCATGAGATAAAACTCGTCCTCTAGGGATAACCTAGCGGTTTAACGGCTTGTTGCATATGCTCAATGCAATCGAGTAACTTGCGAAAGTGGTCTAATAATTTCGTAGGATTAGTTTTGATGTTTTGCTCGAGGGCGAGCAAAAGATAAGTGAGAGGGTGTGATCGATAACTAATATTGCATATATATTTCCATATTTATTATATAATATATCTTGTTATTTAGTCTTATTTTTATGTAATAATGTGCAGGCCTTTATCAAGGGAGAAAGAAGAGAAAACAAAGCCCAAAGCCCACTGAAATTCAGAATCAAGGATTAGGAAAAACTTCAGGTGAAAATTAGAAGATATCAGGAAAGCTAACAGCAAATAAAATCGGTTAAACTAATATTTTTATAGATCCATTTGGTTAACAGAAGATCAACGAAGAATCGTCGAAATCATAAGATCAAACAAGAATCCCATTGGATAAAAGGAGAAAACACAAAATATTTATCCATCTACCCCTGGATGTGGCCAGCCACATCTAGGCCGTGGATCCGCAACCAAAACCGCGGATCCGCAGCTCTTCTGTTGAAATAGGGGGAGCGTTTGCTCCCTCTATCTACTCACGCTCTCCCCCTCTTGTTTTTCCCTATAAATACTAAAAATTTGTAGTGAGAGGACCGAAGACTAGTTTAATTTCTAGCTTTATTTTTAGGATTTAAGATTATTCTTAGATAGTTTATGAGAAGTTGTATCTCATTTTTATTTTTTGTAGTTCAGTCGAGAAATAAATGAGAGAAGAAAAGAGTGTGTAATTGACCATTGAAGTGACAATCAAAGCAGATTCACCATTGCTTATCTCTGCTCAAACTTTACTGGTATGTCTTTATTCTTAATTCATTCTATTGTCTATTTATCCAATATTATGAGTAGCTAAATCTATTTTTCTGGGCTTCCTATTCTCCTTCTTCTATGTTATTTTTCTTCTTGATCGATCTCTCTTAAAAAGAACCCAATGAATCATGCGGATGCCTAAATTAAGCCTTGCATATTGGCAAGTGTTCTTGAAGGCACATGAGGATAGAAAATGATTTGAACTAAATCTTGAATTAGATCTTAAAAAGAACTTGTTTTTATTCTATACTTGCTTTATTGCTTTGATGGTTTAATATTCAAACTCAAAGCAAGATTTCAAAAATGAAGTTCGATTTCTAAAAACTGTCTTACGTATTTTATTTGATCTCTTTTTTACATGACTTCAGTCTTTACCCATGATCTCATTGAGGCAATTAAAACTTTCAAAAGAACTACACATGGTTGAACAATAGAATAGTAAGCCCGGATTTTTCTTTATTAAAATAAACAAACACCATCACTCTTAAAGCCTTTTGAAGATCACTTTCTCCAAAACCTTTTCTAAGTTTTAAGTTTTCTTTAAATCATCTCTCTACTCTCCATTCTCTTTTCAACTTAAAAAAATACCAACACCAATCTTTGTTTTTAAAACATAACATTGAAACGCTTTCATTGCATTCTTCCTCGTGGACACGACCCGTTAGCCCTAAGCTACACGGTAATAATTCTTATTGCTTTTCTTGCAATCGCTTTCTGAGAGTCTTCTCTTGGAAGTGCTCTGAAATGGTAGAAGAGGATGGCGTGATTCTCGAGTGGCAAAAAATCTCATCTGCGTCACCTGCAAGTAATTCCTCCGAACGGGAAAAATCCTGACTGCGGAGTTAGGTTCACATTACTTCCGACTAGGGAATATCCCATCTGCGGAGCTGCGTTGTCGGGGCTTTGAGTGGAAAAAGTCCTGCAACAGAGCTCGAACCCCGAGTGGGGGGAATCCTTTTGTGGAGTGACTGAATGTTTGTAGGATGGCCTGTTGTCGCCTCCGAGTAGGGACAATCCCATCTCCGGACACATAGACCGAGGATCAGATGTAGTAGTTAAGATGTGCACAGAAGAATACAATGAGATATTTAAATAAAAATGGTAAATGCAACACTTAGTTATCAAGCACAGACAAAATTGAAAACACGATACCTGTCGCTTCTGTCCTCGGGGAGCAATTGGAGTATGTCCACACAGGGCTGGTACGTCGAGGGGATAATCTAATCAAGGAGACCTTCATAATTATACCTAGAAATATGTGGTTGTATTCTTATCAGGACCTGCAAAAGAATGGCCTAAAGTGGGGGTACAATTCATTGACAGAATGGATTCATTTCTGGATAGGAGCCCCCACCCAAAGTGACAATCTGGTTACTCTGAGTGAGAGTAAACCCAACATCAGAGTTATCCTCCGTGTGAGAGATTGGCACGAAGTGGGAAAGTGAATGTGTAACGCCCCGATCTGGAGGGTACGGAGATGTTACTGCAACGTATATACGTGGGTCAGAAATACCCTCACGTATATACGCTAAGCATCAGTACAGGCAAGAATCAGAGTACGGAAGCACGTGGTGCATTATACATTCCAACATATGAGTACAATTATAAAGTTATCACCAGATGTGACACAATATTACAATAATATTACATCACTGATAGGCGCAAATGCGAGAATACAAAGGGATGTACAAGAATGAAAAGTATAAAAGGCACTCACAAGTTTACAAAAGGAAAACTCGAGAGGCGCACAAGGGGCCTGGAAGGATAGAGCTTCAGATGGTCTGATGGAGATCCAAGCTACCGCTGCGCTTTTTAGGTCACCAACTGGGATTCTACAAGTTCCAAGCTCCGAGGTGCTCCAAGCTCCAGGACCTGGACATGAGGATCCAGAGGAGTCAGAACTCCCCGGCGAGTGGGGAGGCGAAAGCCAGATGGCGTGCAAAGATAAGCACACGTGTATCGATAAAACTGAAATATAATTATGCATTGAAAACCGTGTTGTGAGCATAAGCATGCAGGAGCAAGTAGATATAAAACAAGTGATACCAAGCAGGAAGTACTCATGGTATGATAAGATAAGAACAGGAGACTGGTGGAATAAAATACAAGTGATAAAGCAGGGTATGAGCAGCTAATATGATAATAATCATAAAACCGGAAATCCGATGTAAGACCCGATAGAAGCAAACTAGGCAAAGCATACAACAGATCCATAGTTGACATCTTTTATTATTATTATTACTTGTCTTACCCCGATGTCTAGAATGTGAACTAGCGTCCCAACACACATATATCCACATCTGAGTAAGGCAAGGTTGTTATTGGAAACCAACGGTGGTATCAATGAACAATGTTTACAGTGGGTCCCATGCATGCTCGGGACCACGGTCCAGGACGTTCCGTTACTGGTGCTCGGAACCAGCCGCAAGGCGTACAGGAGGATCTTATAGAATGCCCTTATCAAGATGGTACCAGGAAGGAGGGAGCCAGCACTCCCCTCGGTCGCCTGGAGGCCCACAGGTCAGACCGGAGTTTTAGTTGCACAACATACCTAGTACCACTGTAAACACGAACATATATTGATAGCCGCAAGTTTCCCCCGACCCAATGTAAGTTGTCTCATTTTATGATTTATTAGATAATTATCAGATTCCGGGAATGAGCAAGAACAAGCCAGGAATGTCAAGAGTACAAGTATATCAGGAGTACAGTTTGTACTATAATGTATATCAAGTTGTAAGCAAGATGTCAGGTCATCATTCCCGTTATCGTGATAATCACAAGAATCAAGTATATCATGCCGGGTGTCAAGGGATAGCATGACAAGATGGTGATATTAGACAGGTAACCAGTCATGTCATAACAAGAAGAATGGTCAAGTAGTTGCATGTCGGGTGATAACATATCATTTGTCAAGTGATATAGACAGGTGTAAGATATTAGCATGCAACTGACAGGTATTAAGTACAGCATGTCAAGTGTTAACATATCAAGCATGTACATGGTATGTGATAGAGTAATAGCTGAGCTCAATCAAGCGGAGCTGAGCAAGCTGGGGGCATGGACAGCAAACAGTATTTAACACTGGAGCGCCTGACGAGGTTACCGGGACGACTCGGCTTAAAGTGCGAGTAGAAAATCCGTCAGCATCTCGCCTAGACGAATCTAGTGGTAAAGCGCTGAGCGCTAAGCATGGCAACCAGGCGGAGCTGAATGACTTGCCGGTCTGGACGCACTTCTCTTTCGAGATAGTGGGCGAGAGCCCGGAGGCTGAAGGGCCCGGAGGCCAAGTATGAGGTCCGGAGTTACGACCACGAAGGGTCGGCCACGCATGGTATAAAGCAGTAAAATACATCACAGGCATGATATATACATGCAAGAAGTAAACTACCCTAATACAAGTATTCATCACAGAGCAGTACATGTCCAGTCATTGGCACTCGGCCACACACAAATACAGGGACCCAACCCAAAGCAAAATACATATGAATTTATAATAATAACATGTCAACCTGACGAAGCGGGGAAAACCAAATAGAGGCGAGAACACTCGCCTAAGTCTTTAGAAAATACAGTGAAATCCCCGATCTCCGATCCAGGAAATCAACGCGTCAACGCGTTAGAGAGAAAGTGATAGAGAGAGGAGAAAATCAAGAGAGAAAGAGAATGAGAGAGAGGAGAGAGAAAGTGAGAGCTAGAGAGAGAAGTCCGTGGAGAGAGAGAGAGTACAGGGAGAGAGATTGTGTACAGGAGGACGCGGATTTGAGAGTGAGACGCGGGGGTCACAGACGCGGGAGTCGCGTCGCGTAAACGCAAGGTTCGAGACCCGCGTTCAAGTCAGGACACGAGGAGAACGCGGACGCGGACGTGGGTTCCGCGTCGCGTTAACACGAGAAGAACACAGACGCGGGCATGGGCTCCGCGTCATGTTGACACGAGAAGGACACAGACGCGGGCATGGGCTCCGCGTTGCGTCGATGCAAGAACGCGAAGGCCGCGTTAAAGATTTACTTAGACGCGGGGTGTGCTCCACGTCTATCAATTAACAGTGTATATATAAATATTTAGAGAGAGAAAGTGAAGAGGATAGAGAAAGAGTTAGAGAGAGAAAGAGAGAGAAACCTAGAGAGAGAAAGGGAGATTTTTAGAGAAAATCTAGAGAGAGAAAGGGGAAGATCTAGAGAGAGAAAGAGATTAGAGAGAGGAGAGAGAATCTGGAGAGAGAGAGAGAGAGGACGGTTGGGAGAGAGAGGATTAGAGTGAGAGAGAGAGATACAAAGAGAGAGAGAGATTATAGAGAGAGAGAGAGAGAGGAGAGAGAGTAAAGAGAGAGAGAGAGAGTGTGAGTGAAAGAGAAAAGGGGGCGGTTGCCCCCCTCTCACTGCTCACGGCCAGGCCAGGAGGCCTGGCCGTGGCCTCGCCTGGGCCGGCATTGGCTGCCCTCCGGTGGCCGCCGGCCAGGGGTGGCTGCGCCGGCCACCCCAAAGAGAGAGAGAGAGAAAGGGGAGAGAGAAGTGAGAAAGAGAGAGGGAGAAAAAGAAAGAGGGGGTTGTTGCCCCCCAGCTCATGCACAGGGGGCCAGGTGGGCCCCCTGGTCGCCCACGGCCGCCGGCACGCCGCCGGCGGCGCCCATCCCCGGGGTGGCGCTGGCCACCCCAAAAAGTGAGGGGAAGGAGAGGGAGTTTGGGTTTGGGGAGGAAGAGATCTGTGGTGGTGGTGGAGATGATTTTGGTGGTGATTTGAGGTGGTGGTGGAGAAATTGGGGGGTATGGGAGGAGGAGATGTATGGGGTTGTGGGGGTGGTGTTTGGGTGGAGAAGAAGGTGTGGGTGGAGGTTAATTTGAAGAAGATGATGAAGAAGAAGAAGGTGGAGTTGGTGGTGGTTGAGGAAGGAGATGAAGATGATGGTGTTGTTGGAGATGGAGGAGAGGAGGCTTGGCCGCCGGAGTTGGGGGGTCCTCTCGCTGGAGCGCCGGAGGGGGCCGGGGCTTGGGCGTCGGCTGCCAATGGAGAAGAAGAAAAAGAGAAGAAGAGAAAGGAGAAGAAAGATAAGGGAGAAAGAAAAATAAGGAAAAAGAAAAAGAAAAGGAGAAAGGATTGATGGGAAGGGGGGAGGTGATGTCGCCCACGTGGAGGGGAGTGGACTGGAGTCGGTGGAAGAAAAGAAAAGGAAAGAAAGAAAAGAAAAGAAAAGATTCGAAAAAAAATAATATTATAATATGGTCGAGAAATATCAACTGTTCCAGAAAAATCTCCAAAAATGCCCAGAGCTAGAAAACATCATACTGAGGAATAATACGAAATTGGTTTTCACAAATAAAATCCCGTTTTCAAATTAAAAATTCGAAAGTCAACCGTCGATACCGGTCTACACCGGGTCGGCCGGATTTTGATAAATTCTAAAAAATCCCAGAAAAATTATTTAGATAGAAAATATGATTTTAAGAAATGATGTGAAAGCCGTTTTTAGAAATTATACTCCGTTTATAAATTAAAAATCCGGGAATCGGTCAGCGGAACTAGTCGACACCGGTTTTGGAGATTTTCAACTTAATTCAGGAAAATTTCAAAAAATCATAGAAAATCTAAATTATTGGAAAACGATGTTTGAAACTAAAATCGGTCAAATCTGAATATCAAAAAGACCAAATCGAGCAATACCCTAGGATCGGGTCCTTGGTTCAGAGTAGGGCAGACTCCGAGTCCACGAATCCAGATCCAAGACAAAACGATCATATAAATAATTTATAATACAAAACAAATACAGAAAGTAAATCAAAAAATACAATCAAAAAATATGAATACGCAACTAAGTACGTATTCCGGGAGCGGGGTGTTATAGAATGACGCCGGCTAGATCTCGTTCTAGCGCCAAAAAAACCTGGAGGAAACCTTCAGATAGAAATCATGCTCGAATCCACGAACACAGCAACTTGAATTCACGAGCCAAGATAAGCAACTCGAATCCATAAGCAATTGGAGAGAAAAAACTCAATTCTATCAATTAAAGATGGTGCCAAAATAGAGAATACAAAGGCCTATTTATAGGCTTAAAATGAGTCCTAATCTATCTATGAAATCTAAATTCAACATAAAGAAAAAAATCAAAATAAAGAAAGAGAAAATCAATCAGAATCCAAATCTTCCCGAACACAAAATCCTAAACTAACTCAGATTTGCTAATATTCGCTTGGCGGTCGACCGGGCGATCGACCGCTGGTCTTTTTCTACACTGTCGGGTGATCAGATGATCGACTGGCTAAAGAGCTGAGCTCTCTGTCTTCTGGCCAGTTGACTGGGGGACTGGCACAGTCTTTTCTCCCTTAGGGTCGACCGACATCCTGTGTCTGTCTCTTTGTTGTTTGCCAGTTCTTCCTCACGGTCAACCGAGGCTCCTGTTGGGGCTCTTGTTGAGTCTGGACTTCTGTCTCTGCTCTCCTACATCAATCCTCCTCTTCAAAAGAACTCCTCCCCGAGTTCTGATCAATTTGATTGCATAGGGATTATTGACACTCCTAAAAGACAAACTCCCAGACAGTTCTTCAACCGGTCTGAATGATATCTAGCTTGTCAGAACTTCTAAAAGATAAGTCACAGACAAGCTGACGACCAGTTCTTTTTGCTCAGCTCATGCTCATCCCTGATGGATAAAGTAGTGACTTGGACCCTACTGATCTAGTTAAGTAGACAATATGCCAAGTATTGCCTTTGAATAAGTATAGACATGCTTATAAAGCTAAGTTAGTTGATTGTAAAATGAAAGAGTTAAGAAATTTACCGTGTAGCTTTGGGCTAACGGGTCGTGTCCACGAGGACGAATGCGATGAAAGCTTTTTGGCGTTTTTTTAGTAACAAAGAATTGTGCTCGTTTTTTAGTTGAAAAGAAGAATGGAGAGAAGGGAAGTGATTAAAAGAGAAATTGCAAATTTGGAAAAGGCTTTGGAAAAGGTGAATTTTGTATAAAGCTTGAAGAGTGATTTGTTGTTTTTTAATAAAGAAGAGAATCTGGGCTCACTATCAACTATTTGTTCTTCTATTGAAATCCTTGTTGGCCCAAGAGGTTACACTCTCCATTTGTTTAGAGTTTTGATGATAACAAAACACTTAAGAGCTATATGGTACTAATAAGTTTGTTTAAGATAAGTTTCAGGTTTGTACCATGTTTGGAGGCCATTGCTTAGCTTTTACAAGAAATTCTAGGTTCATGGAGCAAAGAAGGCTTATGGCACATCAAGGAAGGAACATAGAAGAGAAGGCTCTAGCTAGGCTTTACATGGTTCAAGACTTCAAGATGGCTCAAGAGACTTCATTAGATTTGTTTCTAGTTTTATAGTTTTTGTTAAAGAATAGTGATTAGGATTGAAGCTTTATATTCCAACACACACGTTTTTGCGCACATGTCTTTCCTAGAAATATTTCCTATAAATATATACAAAATAATTTAATACAAAGACTTTTGATTACAAACTCTATTTTATGTTTTATATATATCTTTAATCAAAAATATTTTATTAGATATCAAAATCTCTTCAAAATTATGTTTCAATTTTGACTTTTGGCCTGAGCCGGTTGACCGACCGGTCGACCGTCACTAAGTCAGGTCAGATCGGTCGACCGACCCAGTCGACTGTCTTCTGGCAGTTTTTGGTGCGTATCTGTGTGCACGTTCTTCGGCCGACCGGGCGGCCGACCGAAGTCCTTCGGTCGACCGGGCGGCTGGCCGACTGAAGTGGTGTTATTCTCTGTTTCTGCCTAGTCAACCGGCCGGTCGACCGGAAGCCCGCAACGATCGGATTGTTTGAATCCCGGTCGACCGACTGGTCGACCGAGAGAGCCGTTTCAGCCATAACGACTAGTTTTTAAACACGTTTTAAATTTGCCTTTTTCTTCTCTAAACATGTTTAAATGGTATTTTCTGGGTCTAATACTTCCTAATTAACTTTATATGAGTTTACTCTTTAATCCCTAGCCCTCTCCTATAAATAGGGGTGATTAGGGAGATGTTTAGAATAACAAGCTTTTTACAAAAAGTTTCAAAGTTTTCAAAAGCTTTTAAAAGAGTTTGGTCCTTGGTTTTTGTGCTGAAGAATCTCTCATCGCTAAAGTTTTATTTTCTAAACTCTCTCTAGTTCATTTCCTTTTTTCACTTATAATATTTGAGCTTCAATTCTAACCATTATTCTACAGGGTTTTTGTAAGGGAAAGAGGCTTTTGCAAAAGATAGTTTGTGGTCTTTTGATCACCAAGAGAGAACTTGTACTTGAGATTGTGAAGTTGGGTACTCCGGTGTGATTGTAATTATTTGTGAAGTTATAGTGGTTAGAAATCCTTCTGGGTGAAGGCGGGGACGTAGAGCTGGGTGCTCGAACCTTGGAAAAATTCTCGGTGTTTGCGTTTGGTTTACTTGCTCTTAACTCTTGCATTATATTCTTGCTTTGATTATTTGCTCATTGCTTTATCTACTTGCTTCACATTTTCTTTGCAACATTGTACTTGCTCTTCATTTTCATTGTTATATTCACTTGTTGCATTTTCATATTGTCAATCAAATACTCATACAACAAGATTGCATTGCGCACCTCCAACTCATATCTAGAGGAATCAGGAGGAAGGAGTTCAGAGCCCTTCACGGGGTATTCGGCTTCTAGTCTTATTTTGGGTTGATTGTTGCATCATATTTTTTTATTGTGCATTGATTAGCATTATCACCTATTCACCCCCCTCTAGGTGATTTCAATTGGTATCAGAGCCTACGCTTCTGATATTTAGGTTTAACCACCTAGGAGTGAGATCTTGGTTTGCTAATCTTCATTTGCATTCTCATTTGCACACCTTTAGTTTGCACTCATGGATAGCCCTCCTTTGTTTGATTTTTCTAGACATGATATTTGGAAGGCCAAGATGAGTAGTCATTTAAAAAGCCTAGGACATCTAGTTTATCAAGCCTCTACTAGAGAATCCTTCCCAAATAGTAGCAAGCATATAAAGGCCAATGCACTTGCACTTAAAACACTTAGAGCATCTCTTAATGAAGATCTTTTACATGTGTTTGATCATTATGATTCGGCTTTTGTAGTTTGGAGCATATTGACTTCTCCCGAGCTTCTAAAGATTATCAACAAGTTGAGAAGATCTAGGAGAGACAAGTCCGACGAGTATTGCCTCATGGTCCAAGGGAAAGATTCCCTTGAGGTACAATCGGAATCTCAACTAGATGATAGTTCTAGTTCCTATTGCTATGGATGTTTAGAAGTTCAATCTTTAAATTTAGAACTTGCTCAAAAACTTGAAAATTTTGTGGAAAAACATGACCTTTTGAAAAAGAAAAACTTTGATTTAAAAGAAGAAATGAAGGATTTATGCTCAACTTTTGAATTGGTTTTGCAAGAGAAGGAAGAGATTACTAGTGAACGTGACTCACTAAAATCTCAACTAGACCTTGCCCTAAAAGAGATTGATGTTTTGAAAAGCAAAAATGATTGTGATGATGTTGTGAAAAACAATGAGGTTTTATCTTCAAAATTGGATTTTGTTTTAAAAGATAACCTTACTTTGAAAAATGAAATTGATTTCATTACAAAAGAATTGGATTTGGTTTTAAAGAAAATGAATCTTTAAAATGTGATATAGATTCTCATGTTTGCCATGCTAGTGTAGCTTCACCTAGCACATCTATTGCATGCTCCACTTTATCTTCTTGTATTGAAAAAGATATAAATGTATTGAAAAAAAGTGTTGAATGTTTGGGCTCCACTTTGAGCCAATGTACTTTGAACCATACACGCTTGAAAACCTTAGTTCGCAAGAAACAAGTTCCATCTTTACATGTACACCCATCACGGCATACACATGCTCATCACGGACACAACCATAACATGTATGCTCATGTGTACACTTGTACACATTGTGATCGAAAAGGCCATCTTGCTAGATTTTGCTATGATCGTTTACATGATGAAAATTTAGCATGTAACTTTGTTTGGGTTAGGAAAGATACTAACCCCCGTGGACCCAAAAGAAAATGGGTACCAAAGACCACCCCTTTTATTTTTGATATAGGTGGGGGCTCTCGCATAACGTGAGAGTATTGGTGCCTTGGAGTGGATGCGTTCCGTGCTTAAAGAAAACAATTTGGATGCATCACTTTTAAGGGGAGTTTGGTGGAGAGAACCACCATGGTTTGGAGAACTAGAGAGGTGCCTTCATCAGTTTTGGTATCAATCTCTAACTCCCGTTTTTATTTACATGCTTTTCTTGTTCATCATTTTATAGCATGTCTTGTTTTATAGTTCATTATGTCTATGCCATGTTTATTAGATTAGTGATATACATGTTTAGTTATTTGAGACACTTCATGTTTTGTATGGATCTATATCTATGTATTCTCACTTTGTTTTTAACTAATATGTATGATCTAGATCTAATGCACATGCATATTCATAATGATCATATGAATGTTTTTGATTGTTTTGATGCTTCATGATTTGATTACATGTTTAGGTGTTAGTTTTCATTAAGACTAGGATTTATACTTGTACATAGAGTGGGCCACAAGTAAATTATTACATGTTTGTGCTTGAATGCTTATTTGTACCCATTAGATGTTCTAGTATAGTCTAGTTTTGATGATTCATGCATTTTAAACTTGTATTCCCATTTTTGGACATGTTTTATGATCATGTGTTTTAACTTCATGTATATGTCTATTTTGCCAAACTTTAAGATATACATGTATACCCTTTGAGTCATTTGCTTTTCATGCAAAACTTTATATATGGACTCAAATTGTGTTTAGGGATATGTATGTATACTTCTTGTGTTGTCAAAACATACATATGCCTTGAAGTATAGATTGTTTTAATGAAAATTTTTGTGTTTCATGTTTTCATGTTTTTTTAAGGAATTTCAATTGAGCTTAATTGAATATTTTCATGATTGTGTGTTTCACATTACACTTGTTCACTCACTTTATTATGTTTCTCATGATTGTGTTTTCATGAGTATGATATGTGCTTTATGGACTTTTGAGTGTTTAGTGATCATGTGATTTACATGTGTTTCATGAAAAACAATTTTATTTTTATTCCTTACTTGAAGGACTTCGTACTAGTTTTCAACTTTTCCATAACTAGTTCGTGTTCTTCACTGTTGGTAGAGTTTTTCAAACATTCTATATTTTCAAACATATTTTTGAAAACCCTACCTTCAACGAGCGGTTGGTTGGGCGACCATGCCTTGTATGTTAATATTGAAAATTATTTTAAACATGAGCATGAGTTGGGAGGATAGGAATATGAGATATACACTTGATATTATTGTTGTTTCAATTGGTATCATTGGATTCTTTCAATTGGTATCAATATTGACATTTCTTGTATACTCATATATTTTTATGTATGTATGCTTTCACTTCAAATGGTATCAATTTCGATTGGTATCAAATTTTTCATACATATATATGTTTTATTTGTGCTTACTATATCTCTATATTTTTGAGCACAAATTTTGAGTTTGATAAGCTTGACTTTTAATGACCATCATGTTTCAATTGATTAGTTTTCAATTGGTATCCATATACAAGCTTTATCATGGTTTTAGTTGGTATTTCATAAAGGGGGAGAAAACTTGTATTTCATCTTTCAATTGGTGTTTTGTATTCCACTCCCCTACTTTATGATAGAAAATAATGATTTCAATTGATAGAATAATAATTTCAATTGGTATCAAGATTTATGTTTAGAAATTCAAAATTTCTAATGTTTAATTTCAATTGGTATCAGGATTGTTTATTTACAATTGGTATGTTATTTGTTTACTTATCAATTAGCATCAAGATTTTTGTTTTTTTTTAATTGGTATAGTTTCACTTTTCTTTGGTATCAATATGCACTTAATTGACACATTTTAAATTGGTATCGTATTTGATTTGACCCCTTATTGATATTGTTTTTGTTTTAGACAAAAGGGGGAGAACATTTTGTTTTTAAATCACCTTTATTGTTTCTTTGTTTTGAACAAAAAGGGGAAAAGAATATTTTTTATTTGCCTTATTTTTTAACCCCTTTGTTGATGATTGACAAAAAGGGGGAGAAAAATTTGAGTTTATTTATGCATATATGCATGTTTATATCTTGTTCAAGCATATATTATTTATTGGTTGTTTCCTAACCCTTTTGATGTATGACAAAAAGGGGGAGAAGTATAATATAAGTTTATATGGTTTTGGTTTTTGCAAAGTGTTTTCAAAGTGTTGTTATGAGTTCTACAAATAAGTGTATATGGTTTTGTTTTATGACTCATGGTATTTGATTGATTTACTTGTTTAATATAGCATAATTTGAGGGGGAGTTTAATATAGCCTATTTGTTTTGTCATCATCAAAAAGGGGGAGATTGTTGGCCCAAGAGGTTACACTCTCCATTTGTTTAGAGTTTTGATGATAACAAAACACTTAAGAGCTATATGGTACTAATAAGTTTGTTCAAGATAAGTTTCAGGTTTGTACCATGTTTGGAGGCCATTGCTTAGCTTTTGCAAGAAATTCTAGGTTCATGGAGCAAAGAAGGCTTATGGCACATCAAGGAAGGAACATAGAAGAGAAGGCTCTAGCTAGGCTTTACATGGCTCAAGACTTCAAGATGGCTCAAGAGACTTCATTAGATTTGTTTCTAGTTTTATAGTTTTTGTTAAAGAATAGTGATTAGGATTGAAGCTCTATATTCCAACACACACGTTTTTGCGCACATGTCTTTCCTAGAAATATTTCCTATAAATATATACAAAATATTTTAATACAAAGACTTTTGATTACAAACTCTATTTTATGTTTTATATATATCTTCAATCAAAAATATTTTATTAGATATCAAAATCTCTTCAAAATTATGTTTCAGTTTTGACTTTTGGCCTGAGTCGGTCGACCGACCGGTCGACCGTCACTAAGTCAGGTCAGATCGGTCGACCGACCCAGTCGACTGGTCTTCTGGCAGTTTTTGGTGCGTATCCGTGTGCACGTTCTTCGGCCGACCGGGCGGCCGACCGAAGTCCTTCGGTCGACCGGGCGGCTGGCCGACTGAAGTGGTGTTACTCTCTGTTTCTGCCCAGTCGACCAGCCGGTCGACCGGAAGCCCGCAACGGTCGGATTGTTTGAATCCCGGTCGACCGACCGGTCGACCGAGAGAGCCGTTTCAGCCATAACGGCTAGTTTTTAAACACGTTTTAAATTTGTCTTTTTCTTCTCTAAACATGTTTAAATGGTATTTTCTGGGTCTAATACTTCCTAATTAACTTTATATGAGTTTACTCTTTAATCCCTAGCCCTCTCCTATAAATAGGGGTGATTAGGGAGATGTTTAGAATAACAAGCTTTTTACAAAAAGTTTCAAAGTTTTCAAAAGCTTTCAAAAGAGTTTGGTCCTTGGTTTTTGTGCTGAAGAATCTCTCATCGCTGAAGTTTTATTTTCTAAACTCTCTCTAATTCATTTCCTTTTTCCACTTACAATATTTGAGCTTCAATTCTAACCATTATTCTACAGGGTTCTTGTAAGGGAAATAGGCTTTTACAAAAGATAGTTTGTGGTCTTTTGATCACCAAGAGAGAACTTGTTCTTGAGATTGTGGAGTTAGGTACTCCGGTGTGCTTGTAATTCTTTGTGAAGTTATAGTGGTTAGAAATCCTTCTGGGTGAAGGCGGGGACGTAGAGCTGGGTGCTCGAACCTCGAAAAAATTCTCGGTGTTTGCGTTTGGTTTACTTGCTCTTAACTCTTGCATTATATTCTTGCTTCGATTATTTGCTCATTGCTTTATCTACTTGCTTCACATTTCTTTGCAACATTGTACTTGCTCTTCATTTTCATTGTTATATTCACTTGTTGCATTTTCATATTGTCAATCAAATACTCATACAATAAGATTGCATTGCGCACCTCCAACTCATATCTAGAGGAATCAGGAGGAAGGAGTTCAGAGCCTTTCTCGGGGTATTCGGCTTCTAGTCTTGTTTTGGGTTGATTGTTGCATCATATTTTTTATTGTGCATTGATTAGCATTATCACCTATTCACCCCCCTCTAGGTGATTTCAATCCTTAGTGCCTCAACTTGATCATAGGCAAAACTTAAGTTGACTTTAGAAAGTTTGAAGTAAAGCATATAAGATGGTTAGAAAAGTTAACTCTTTTCTTTAAGAAACCAAATAAGTTCAAGAGATGTTTTTAAAAGAAGTAGGAGTTTAAAAATCCAAACCATCCTCATGTGCCTTCAAGAACACTTTCAAAGAAGAAAGGCTTTAGTTTAGGCATGCAAATGATTCGTTGGGTCTTTTTCATGAAAATCAAAAAGAAGAAGAATTGGAGAGAGGTATAATAGTGAGCCCAGAAAACGGAATTAGCTACTTATGGAATATGAAAAACAATTCAAGTAAATGAAGCAGGACATACCGTGAAATGGAGTGGAAGAAGAGAAAGTTTGTTCCTTGTATTGATGTTACTTCAATCTTCAGGTTACAAGCACTCAATTCCTCTCTCTCACAGGTATTTGATCTGAACCATGAATTACAAAATAAAGTTATAACTTCTATACTATCTAACAAATAGCCTAAAATGTTAAAGAATAAACAAAAATTCTAATCCTAGTCTTCGCTCTTTTTTCAGTACAAAACCCTGCCTTTTATAGGCAAAAACCCAGAGGGAAGGGAGTGAGGAGATAAGGGGAGCAAATGCTCCCCTTATCTCCACTAACAAGTCGCGGATCCGCGGCTTGGCCTGCGGATCCGCAGCCTGGATGTGGCCAACTGGCCACATCCAGGTGGAGTGATGGTTGGCGTGGATTTGAGCTCCCTTTTGTCTTTCTGGATTCACTGTTGCAGCTCCCAGATTTGACGAAACGATCTTTGATTTGTTGGCTTCAACCGCATGATTTGAGAAGATTCATTTCAACTGATTTTCAACCTCTCTGATTTGCCAAGATCTACCCTGATTCCCTAATTTCGAATTTATTCTGAATTAATTGGGCTTTTGGGCTTGTTTCTCTGGCCTATCCTTTAGCAATGGGCCTGCACTTTATAAAGAAAAATAGGACTTATTAATATGATTTATTTAGATAACAAGCATGGTAATGTGACAATATGTATGCAATATAAGTGACCGATCACACCCCCACTCTTATCTTTTGCTCGCCCTCGAGCAAAATATCAAAACTAATTCTAATCAATTATTAGACCACTTTCGCAGGTCACTCGATTGCACTGAGCATGTGCAACAAGCCGTTAAACCTCTAGGTTACCCCTAGAGGACGAGTTTTGTCTCGTGAGGGTTTTCAGTAGATTGCACCCACAAAATCCATAAAGAAAGAGAAAAAAGTTAGTATTTTCGAAAAGCATTTTGAAAAGAGAAAATATTTGAAGTATATTTGTGAGAGTTTAAGTAATCTATAAGTTA
The DNA here is from genome assembly GCA_038442645.1 of Agave tequilana. Lineage (NCBI taxonomy): Eukaryota > Viridiplantae > Streptophyta > Magnoliopsida > Asparagales > Asparagaceae > Agave > Agave tequilana. The sequence continues at coordinate 96,257 of JAVJIF010009712.1, forward strand.
TAGGAATATCAAATTTTTCATTCCTAAACTTAGTCTCTATTCAAAAATATGTCATCAATCGAAGTAAGGAGTCAAATTGTATTTCTCATCTAATCTATTACTATACCCTGAGTCATATGTGATTAGTCACATATATTGCATTTCATTGTCACCTTACCATGCTTTTTAGCTAATAAATCCTATTAATAAGTTTTCTTTTTCTTTGCTAAATGTAGGCCCAAGTGCTCAAAGAAAGAAAAGAGAAACAAGCCCAAAAGCCCACCAAATTCTGAATTAATTCAGAATAAATTCGAAATGAAGAAATCAGGGTTAAATCTTGGCATATCAAGAGGTTGAGAAGAATCCTCCCTGAATCGAGCGATTGAAGCCACAAAATCAAAGGTTGTTTCGTCAACGGTTGGAGCAGAAACAAGAAAACCAGCAGCAGATACGGGACAAACACCAAACCAGGATCCTCTCCCCTTTGGGTGTGGCCACCTGGCCACACCAGGGCCGCGGAAATGTGGCTAGGGCCGCATTTCCGCGGCCAAACAGAGTCTGTTGGGGGAGCGTTTGCTCCCCCAATCTTCCCGGGATCCTCCTCGTTTGATTTTTGGCTATAAATATGGGTTTCAGCAAAGAAAAATGCAGTGAAGACTAGGATTAAAATTAGTGTTTATTTTCTTATATTTTCTTAGGATTTAGGCTCTTTGTTAGCTAGCACAAAAGTTGTAATCTTATTTTTTTACTTTGTAGTCCAGTATCAAAACTTGTGAGAGAGAGGAACTGAGAGCTTGTACTTGAAAATTGAAGTGACAGCAATACAAGAATCAAGCCACATTTCCTTTCACTCTTGTTTCGGTATGTCGTGCATTATTTTGCTTTCTTCTTCATTTCTATGGATAACTAAACGGTTTTCTAGGCTCGCTATCGCAACTCTCTTTTGTTGGCCTAAAGGCCTATCACCCTAGTTTTGATGATGATCAACTCATGAAGTTATGTTTACTAATGATCTTGTGTTTAATTAGTGACAGATTCTTTATCAAGATCTTAGTAGGTGCATAGCTCATTAAAGGATAAAATGTCAAGATTTGGAGCTAGCACGGTGTGATCCAAGGAGCTTTTGGATCAAGCTTGGACCAAGTCAAGAAGATGAGAAGCCTTCAAGTGAAGACTTCAAGAAGATGAAGACTTGTGTCTAGGTATAAGATTTTTATTGTTAGATAAAATGTAAAGGATAGAATAGTTGGTGGATTGCTCAAGTATATATCATACACACTCTCTTGAATTAATTGTCTTTTCATAAATGAATTTTCAGATTTAGAAAAGACTTTCATTTTGAAAAAATATTGTTTTGGAAAAATAAGTTTTAGAAAAATACAAGTTTTCAATTGAGCCAATATTTCCATATTACAAAAATAGTCCAATCTTTATAACATGCCTTGATTTTGTGCAAGCATGTTTGTTTATCATTGTATATTGGTAAAACTATTTTTGTACATTTTCTGTGAATTTATGGGATTTTATATAAGCCAAAATAACCAAGTTTTAATCCCAGAAAAAAGAGTTTCCAGGCTTCAGCAAGTCGACTGTATAGTCGACTTGGTCTGAAGTCGGTCGACCGGATCGGTCGACCGACGTGCACAGCGTGCACGCCTTGACCTGGCAGTTGGCCGGTCGACCGACCCAGTCGACCGGAACTGAGAGCAGTGCTCTCTGTTTATTTGGGTCGACCGGGCGGTCGACCGAACGCTGCAACGGTCGGATTTTTGACCGTTACCGGTCGACCGACCCGGTCGACCGGCAGGTCTGACAGACCCCAACGGCTATATTTTTCTGGCCTATAAATTTGGGGGTTTGGTCATTATTTTGAGCTAAGATTTTAGGAGAGCTTTGAGCCAGTTTTTCCCACTCTTTCCAGAAGTTTTTCTCCACATATTTGAGAGCTAATATTTCCTATCAAAAGGGATTTTATCAAGAGAGTGTTAAAAGAGATTTCTTGAGTTTTTCACCAAAGTTTCAATCCTTGCTTTTCTCACACAAACACATGAGCAACCATTGTCTATTCATCTTATAGGAGTGCTGTAGTGAGAGTTTTCATTGGTGATCAAAGTGTTGGATCACCCAGATTTCATTCTTGTACTTTGAGGAGACGGGCAAGTGTGCTCGTGGTGGTTTGGAGTTCGGTTGTGAACTCTTTGGTTCGAGGTGCGGCCTCGGCAAGCTTGTGGGGCTTGCGTGTGTACGGGACTAGGGAGTCCGAGGGATTGTAGGTGTTGTGGCACCGGGGAGAGATCCATTGGGATCTTGCATAGTGAAAATCCTTCGTGTGTCGAAGGCGGGGATGTAGAGCAAGTGTGCTCGAACCTCGAAACAAACCCTTTGTGTTTGCGATTGCCTTTTCTCTCTCTCTCTCCCTTACTTATATCTTGCATTCAATTATTGTCTATCTTTATATGCATGATATACTTGTGTGCTTAAATTGATACACTTGCGTGGGATTGTTGCTAACACTCGTATTCAACCAAGAGAGCCAACGCGGCACCTCAACCCATTCAAGGGGAATTTAGAGGAGTTTGTCTAGAGCCCTTCACGGGGAATTCGGCAACACTCTTGTGTTATACGTGGTGTTTAGTGTAAAAGATTTAATTAGGTCATAATTGTTTTAGCTTCCGCATTATTAGGCATTAAGTGATCATTAGATTAGCCATCACCTATTCACCCCCCCTCTAGGTGAACTTTCAATTGGTATCAGAGCTAGTACTCTTGATATTGGGTCTAACAACCTAGAGTTAAAGATCCTCATTTGTAGGCTAATCACAATATTTTGTACACACACCATGGACTTCATGTCACCACCCACCTTTGATATTCTTAACATCCAAATTTGGAAGGTTAAGATGTCATTGTACCTCAAGGCCTTAGGCATTCATGTATATCTTGCCATATCTAATGATTCATATTGTTCAAATGGTAAGAATTTTGAGGCTAATGCAAAAGCCCTTCATGCTATCAAGTCAACCCTAAATGATGATTATTTATCTAGGGTATCTAACATTGATTCGGCTTTTATAGCTTGGAACATCATCACCTCCCTTGGCGAAAAGGATCTATATTATGCCGGGAGCAATTCAGACGTTGGAAGCGACACCTCCAACGTGTGCTACATGGTCCAAGGGGATAACCCCCTTGAGGTAAACACCGAATCTGATGATGAAGATATGTCATATGATGAGCTCACTTCCTTTTGTCAACAATTGCTTGAGAAATATGACATGATTAAAAAGGAAAATAAAAATTTGAAAAAGAACATTGCTTGCATGCATATAGAACAAGATTCATTTAAATCTAACATTGCATGTTTAGAAAAAGATAACAAAAATTTGAAAAAGAATTTTGATGCCATGCTTAATGAAAAAGATTCATTAGAAAATAAAATGGCATGCTTAGAAAAAGAAAATAAAAATTTGAAAAATGAGAATGTTTCCTTGCTTACAAAATTGAATGATTTATGTGAAGGGAACACTACTTTGAAAAATAAAATTGATTTGGTGAAAAAACAAAGAGAAGTTGTTTATCAAGAAAATAAATCTTTGAAAAGAAAAATTTGTGAAAAAGAAAAAGATTTTGTTTCACAAAGAAAAAGAAAAATGATTCTTTATCTCATCATGCTTTTCATGCCACCACTAATGAGATTAAAGATTTGAAAAATAAAATGAATAATTTGAGTTCAACTTTGAACTCTTGTGCATTTAACCACAATAGATTGGAGTCCATGTTTTCTAAGAAACAAACTCCACACATTCATGTACATCATAACCATGCATTTGCTCATGTTGCACAACATGATCACACTCCTCACATAAGCATACTAAGGTGTACATATGTACACATTGTGGCCGCAAAGGCCATTTAGCAAAATTTTGTTATGATAGATTAGATCATTTTAATTTTGCTAAGAATAAAAATTTTGGGGTTCCTTACAACAAGACTAACCCTAAAGGACCCAAGAAAATATGGGTACCAAAACCCCCACCATTTGTTTTTGATGTAGGTGAGGGCTCTCACAAAACGTGAGAAAATTGGTGCCTTGGTAGTGGATGCAATGGACTTGATGGACATACAATTGGATGCATCGCTATTAAGGAGTCTTGGTGGAAAGGCCACCATGCTTGGAGCTTTGGAGTTGTAACAATCTCTAAACTCTTACTTTTTATGTACATGCTAGTTCATTTATCATATTCATAGCATGTTCATTTTTTGTGCTTCATGTGGTATTTACATGCTTAGATGTAGTTTCTATCAAAATTTGTATTATACATGTACAAATAGTGAGCTACAATTGTTTTATATATGGTTGCACTTCATGCTCATTTGTATCCACTATATGCATATGTATAGACTAGTTTTGATGATTCTCTTTTATACATGTTTTGCCAAATTTTATGCTTTACTTCATGTATATGTATTATTAATTCAAATCTAATAAATATACATGTATACCCGTGAGTCTCTTGCCTTCATGCAAATACATTTGATAGACTCTTTTATATTTGGGATATGTATGTGTATTGTTAGGATTGGATAAATCATACATATACCATGATGATTAGTGTTTTTATGAAAAATGACTTTGTTTTGTTAAAATGTGACTTATGATCTTTTTGAGCTTCATTGTCTATTTTCATAAAAATGCTATTTACATGATCATTTAACACTCACACTTTTGTTAAAATCATTTTTGAGCCTTATAGACCATGAGTGCTTAAATTTTTGTGTATCTAGTTATATTTTATGAAAAGCATATGATTTGATGTTATGTGAAGGATCTTTAACTAGTTATTCAAAACTAATTTAAACTAGTTATCTATTCTTCTATTAATTTATAAGATTTTCACATGATCCTACTTTACTTCAATTATTTGGATAAATTCTTTTGTGATCTTAAATATTCGATGCTTCATGTATTGAATATTAGTTTAAATGTTAGTTTTATCAACACTAGGATTTATACTTGAACATTTTGTAGGTCACAAATAAATCTATATATGATTGGGTTTGATTGCTTATTGTGCCCATTAGGTGTGCTAGTATAACCTAGTTTTGATGATCCATACATCTTTAAACTTATATTCTCACTTTTTGGATTTGATTTATGATCATGTGTTTTCATTTCATGTATATGTGTATTTTGTCAAACTTTAAGATATACATGTATACCTCTTGAGTCATTTGTCTTTAATGCAAATCTATTTATATGGACTCAATTGTGTTTAGGAGATATGTATGTATACTTATTGTGCTGTCAAAACATACATATACCTTGAAATATAATTTTTAAAAAAAATGAATGAAAAAAAATTTTGTGATGATTTTCATGTTTTCTCTTTTAAAGGGATATTGAGCTTTATTGATATTTTCATGATACCATGTTCCACATAACACTAGTGCACCCACCTCTTTTGAAAATTTTATGGACTTTATGGATATTAGAGTGTTTTTAGTGCTATGTGATTTACTTGTGTTTTATGAAAAACATTTTTGCTTTATTCCTTGCTTGAAGGATTCCGTACTAGTTTTAAAACATTTTCATATTAACTAGTGCAAATTCTTCATATGGTAGAGTATATGATATGCTTACTCTTCAATTGGTATCATTGGATATTTTCAATTGGTACCAATATGATTTTATATATACTCATATTTTTGATTGTATGTATGAATGCTTTCAAATTTAAATTATATCAATTTCTATTGGTATTATCTTTTCATACATGTGATCTTTTGTGCTTTAAGAAAGTGAATCATTTGTTCTTAAAACACAATGTATATGCTAAGCTTAATTCAAGCTTAATTCAACTTACTTTTGGTAATTCTTAAAGCTTATGCAATATGTTTTCAAAATTGATATCAAAATAAAAAATAATATGTTTACTTGATATCTCAAAATGTATTTTCTTGAGAAAAGGTCAAAATTTTGTTTTGATAAAGAAAAATTCAAAATTTTTTTGATGTGTATTTCCTATATGCAAGGAGAGCTTAACATCTCTCTTACATATAGATTCATGTTGAGTATATTATAAATTAAGGAGCTTGACAACTCTTCTTTATATGCTATTCGTGTGTAGGGGGAGCTTCACATCTCCTTTTATGCATTACATAATATGTGTTATGTGAGTTAGGGCTTGTCATCCCTTCTTCATGTAATGCATATGTGTAGGGAAGCTAACTTAGTGTCTTCCTCTTCATGAATGTATATCGCATATAAATCCTTATTGATTGATTTGTCTTACCCCTTCTTGATCTCTTTGTTTTTAACAAAAAGGGGGAGAAAATATTTTTTTTTTGATTTGTTTTTACTTTGACCCCTTTGTTGATGAATGACAAAAAGGGGGAGAAGAATTTGAGTTTATATGCATGTTTGAATAAAGAATTATGTTTATGCATATATATTTTTGTATTGCAAATAGGAGAAAAAGATTTTGATTTATGCTTGTTGCATGTTTTATCTCCATACTTGCATACATATTCATGTGCCTCATTGCCATATCTATTATTTAATTGTTATGTATGAGTTAAGGGGGAGCTTCTTTGAAGCTTTACTTTAATCCATGCATATATAACTTCATGAGTTTTGTCATCATCAAAAAGGGGAAGATTGTTGGCCCAAAGGCCTATCACCCTAGTTTTGATGATGATCAACTCATGAAGTTATGTTTACTAATGATCTTGTGTTTAATTAGTGACAGATTCTTTATCAAGATCTTAGTAGGTGCATAGCTCATTAAAGGATAAAATGTCAAGATTTGGAGCTAGCACGGTGTGATCCAAGGAGCTTTTGGATCAAGCTTGGACCAAGTCAAAAAGATAAGAAGCCTTCAAGTGAAGACTTCAAGAAGATGAAGACTTGTGTCTAGGTATAAGATTTTTATTGTTAGATAAAATGTAAAGGATAGAATAGTTGGTGGATTGCTCAAGTATATATCACACACACTCTCTTGAATTAATTGTCTTTTCATAAAAGAATTTTCAGATTTAGAAAAGACTTTCATTTTGGAAAAATATTGTTTTGGAAAAATAAGTTTTAGAAAAATACAAGTTTTCAATTGAGCCAATATTTTCATATTACAAAAATAGTCCAATCTTTTATAACATGCCTTGATTTTGTGCAAGCATGTTTGTTTATCATTGTATATTGGTAAAACTATTTTTGTACATTTTCTGTGAATTTATGGGATTTTATATAAGCCAAAATAACCAAGTTTTAATCCTAGAAAATAAGTTTCCAGGCTTCAGCAAGTCGACTGTATAGTCGACTTGGTCTGAAGTCGGTCGACCGGATCGGTCGACCGACGTGCACAGCGTGCACGCCTTGACCTGGCAGTTGGCCGGTCGACCGACCCAGTCGACCGGAACTGAGAGCAGTGCTCTCTGTTTATTTGGGTCGACCGGGCGGTCGACCGGACGCTGCAACGGTCGGATTTTTGACCGTTGCCGGTCGACCGACCCGGTCGACCGGCAGGTCTTACAGACCCCAACGGCTATATTTTTCTGGCCTATAAATTTGGGAGTTTGGTCATTGTTTTGAGCTAAGATTTTAGGAGAGCTTTGAGCCAGTTTTTTCCACTCTTTCCAGAAGTTTTTCTCCACATATTTGAGAGCTAATATTTCCTATCAAAAGGGATTTTATCAAGAGAGTGTTAAAAGAGATTTCTTGAGTTTTTCACCAAAGTTTCAATCCTTGCTTTTCTCACACAAACACTTGAGCAACCATTGTCTATTCATCTTATAGGAGTGTTGTAGTGAGAGTTTTCATTGGTGATCAAAGTGTTGGATCACCAAGATTTCATTCTTGTACTTTGAGGAGACGGGCAAGTGTGCTCGTGGTGGTTTGGAGTTCGGTTGTGAACTCTTTGGTTCGAGTTGCGGCCTCGGCAAGCTTGTGGGGCTTGCGTGTGTACGGGACTAGGGAGTCCGAGGGATTGTAGGTGTTGTGGCACCGGGGAGAGATCCATTGGGATCTTGCATAGTGGAAATCCTTCGTGTGTCGAAGGCGGGGATGTAGAGCAAGTGTGCTCGAACCTCGAAACAAACCCTTTGTGTTTGCGATTGCCTTTTCTCTCTCTCTCTCTCTCTCTCTCTCTCTCTCTCTCTCCCCCTTACTTATATCTTGCATTCAATTATTGTCTATCTTTATATGCATGATATACTTGTATGCTTAAATTGATACACTTGCATGGGATTGTTGCTAACACTCGTATTCAACCAAGAGAGCCAACGCGGCACCTCAACCCATTCAAGGGGAATCTAGAGGAGTTTGTCCAGAGCCATTCACGGGGAATTCGGCAACACTCTTGTGTTATACGTGGTGTTTAGTGTAAAAGATTTAATTAGGTCATAATTATTTTAGCTTCCGCATTATTAGGCATTAAGTGACCATTAGATTAGCCATCACCTATTCACCCCCCTCTAGGTGAACTTTCATCTTTTACTCTCCTTCTCTCCTGTTTTTAAAAGAAAAAAACCCGATGACTCATATGAATGCCTTACTTAAAAGCCTTTCTTTTTGAAAGTGTTCTTGAAGGCACATGAGGATGGGTTTGGATTGTTGAGTTCTCACTTCTTTCATGAACTCTCTTGAATTGTTTTTACTTCATTCTTACTTCTTCGCGCTTGATGTTTTAATATTCAATTCTCACGATTTCTTGAAGAAAAGACTCAACTCTTCTAACCATCTTATGTGCTTTACTTAAAGCTTTCTAAAAATCAATTTTAAGTTTTGCAAATGATCACTTGAGGCACTTAATATTTTAAGAGAAGAATGAACAATTGAGTAGTGAGATAGTGAGCCCAGATTTGCTTTCTTATTATAAAAATAACCAAAACAATTCTCAAGCTTTCTAAATCACCTTCTCCAAAACCTTTTCAAAAAGTTACAATTTTTCTTTTAATCATCTCTTTCTTTCCATTCTCTTTTTCATAAAAAACGAACACAATTCCTTGTTTCTAAATGATTCACCGAAAAGCTTTCATCGCATCCCTCCTTGTGGACACGACCCGTTAGCCACAAGCTACACGGTAAATTCTTAAACTCATTATTGTTCTTTCTTTAGCAATCAATTTTTGGCGCCGTTGTCGGGGAGGGAACGGTGTAGTTGTTTTTAAACAAGTTTTATGTGTTGTTTCAGGGACTTGAAGATCAAGATCTAGCATTCAAGCTTTGCAAGAGAAGACTTGCAAATTCTGTGCCCCTACTCTCGAAAGTAGGAAACAGAATTTCAAGAAATTGCTATGCAAAATCTGAAAAAATTCATTGGACTACTAAAAACTCTTTTTTGCAGGACATATTGCTCGCAAAAATTTCAGTTTTATATGTCATATTTGTGCTATATCTGCTATCCAACATCCCTGTTTTAAGTCAACAGTAAAACACTCATTGAAAAGTTAAAAAATTGATTAGACGTTTACATTTTAGGCACGAGTCTTTTCAATTCCTTTACTTTACTGTTGAAGAGTGCTGGAGCAAGGTACGTACGCATTGCATTCAGAATAGGACTCATTTCTTGGTTGATTTATATCGCTTTGAGTGAATCTTATTTATCTTGTACACTTGCACAAATTGATTTTAAGGGCAACACCCAATAACAAGATAAGGTGGGGATTTAATCACCCTTCCTTGGCCCAAAAATCAGATTTCAAGCACTCACAAACCTAAGCCTAAGTAAAATCTGATAGACGTTGGCCTTAGGGACATCTCAAACTCACTAGGAGATTATCCTAAAGAGGGAAGGTATTGGAAATTGACTCCTGCCAAATCAGTGTCTAGGAAGGGGATTGAGGGCCGAAAGCCCGAAGATTGGTGATTACTTAATTAAGGAAAGTCTTTGACGGATAACCTCCCACCAATCTTGCCCTGACCTGGCTGATTAGCTTGTGGTCAAAGTCTACATTCTACCTCCTGTGGACAATCAACCAGTTAGGAGTTGTCTAGGTCGAGGTTACCTTAGACTAGGCTTGGTTGATTTCTATTGTTGACTGTTGGTTGAACTTGTTTGTGATTGTGATTGTGTATGCAAGTGTGGTCGAGAGACCCTAATTCATCTAGGTTGACTAGAAACACATCACTACCCAAGTTTGAACCAAGACCAGATCCGGTAATAGCTCAATCAACATCACTGCAGGATAGATTCTACCCCATTAGGACCTCACTTCCATCTTACATTCTACTTCCATCGGTTGGTTAATACAATTTTGAGCTCAAGCCTCAATTCATCAACACACTCCCCAAGTTCATGGCCTAGAGTCCGAAGATGCCTACTTCTCCATAAGAGAATTTGAGGAAGTATGTCTGATGATGAAAATCTCACACCTTGTAGACGATGCTATTAGGTTGAGATTTGTCCCTTTCGCACTTAAGGACCTAGCAAAGAAGTTGTTGGCCCAAGGTTACAATCACCCGTCTTTAGTGTGTTTTGATGATTACAAAACATATTAGTTATTTGTACTAATATTATTTGTTGTTTAAGAATGTTTCAGGATTCTACCTCAACTAGAGGAGTTCTTCCCTAAAGGAAGGTGCTTTGGACTCAAGACAACTCACTTTGGGCTCAAGATGCAAAATTGAAGATCATATGGAGAAAGCCCTTCTTGAAGCCTTGAAGTCTTTTAGAATCATTGTAAGAATAGGATGTTAAAGTTTGAGTATGTGATATTTGGCTCTAGGATACACACACACACACTTTTCCCTTTACAAAATTCTATTTTAAAAATGTTTGTTTCTAAGTTTTATGCCTAAGTTTATATATACATGTATCCAAATTTATTACAAATTGAGTATCTTGTTTAAAACATGTGTATAGACTATTTTTGCATAATACTTAGTTATACTTATCTTAAAATATTTTTTCAAAAATTTTCCAACTCAATCAGCCTGTTTTTCCTTATTTCAGGTTGACCGGCCGACCGCCCGGTCGACCGGCGCCTGTGTCAGGACGTGCACGTTTGTGCACGTCTGTCGGTCGACCGGCCCGGTCGACCGACTGTAAGCAGGCCACTCTCAGTTTGTTTCGGTCGACCGCCCGGTCGACCGGTATAAGGAAACTGTGTTTCCTCAAAGAGGTCGGTCGACCGGACGGTCGACCGGAGCGCCAACGGCTCTTTGCCAAGTAGGCAAACGGTCGACCGGCCGGTCGACCGTTACGCCTGCAAGAGCCCAACGGCTCTTTCCTCTTTGGGCAAGTCTGAAAAACTGTTTTCTTTTTCTTCTTTAACAGAGTTTTAGAGAGTTGTTGGAGGCCTTTTGCAGGTCAAATTAGGTGAAAAGAAAAGAGTTTTAACCTATTCTCTCCCTATAAATAGAGGGCAATAGGTCTTTGTTATTTACCAAGAAAAATCCTTGTTTTTCATTGTTTTCAAGAGAAAGAGAAAAATTGTTTCAAATCTTTCATTTCCAACTCTTTTAAAGTTTGTTTTTCAGTTGTGTTTGATTGCCAATATCACTCTACAACTGAAGTTTTCTCACCACACTTCATAGAGCCAAAAGTCCATTACTCATACTATAGAGAAGTTGTAAAAAGAGTGAGAATTGTAAAAGTGTTTGAGAAAGAGTTTAGTGATCTAGTTGTGATCACTCTTGTTCTTGTGATTCTTGTTCTTGTGGAGACAACTCCTAGGTGGAGTTCCTTGTAAGTTGTGAAGCTAAGGGCCGGGGTCTTCGGTAGACCAAACTTGTACGGCATCCTCGGTGGATAGTGGAAACCCTTCACGGAGGTGAAGGCGGGGACTAGAGCGGTGGTTCGAACCTCGAAACAAATCAATTGTGTTTGCGATTGCCTTGCGTCATCTTGCTTTACTTTTCTCTTGCTTTATATTGTCTTCAATTATTTGCTTGAGAACTAACCCTTTACTTGTGCAATCTTCTCTTGTTTATTTTACTTGTGTTGTTCCTCATAGCATTTCATCCATCTCTTGATCGATCATATTTCATACAACACGGTTGCATTGCGCACCTCTAACCCATTTTAAGGGGAATTGGGAGGAAGGAGTTCAGAACCTCTCACGGGGTATTCGGCTCTTAGTCGTGTTTTGAGAGATCGTTGCATCACTCATTCAATTAAGTTTAAAAAGGATCATTAGATTAGCAATTACACCTATTCACCCCCCCTCTAGGTGTATTTCAATTGGTATCAGAGCTTGGTTACTAGGCTCTTGGCTTAACAACCCTAGAAAGATCCTAATATTGCTAATCATTTCATTCATTTTCACTTAGTAAAGATGGCCGATGGTATTAAGACACCCCCTAAGTTTGATGGACTTAACTTTCCCATATGGAAGGTTAAGATGACCGTTTTCTTGCAATCTCTAGGTAGTCGAGTTGCAAAGGCCGTGACCAAACCCTTTAGTGCACCACCCGGTGATGAATCCACTTGGTCCGAAATAGAGACCAAAGAATTTGATGCCAATGCTAGGGCTCACTATGCACTACTTCAAGCCCTTAATGATGATGACATAGCTAGAGTTATTCATTGTAAGTCCGCATATGAAATTTGGACACATTTACTAGTTACACATGAAGGGACCTCACAAGTGAAGAGGGCTAAGATTGACCTTCTTCGGTCCCAATATGAGAATTTTTGCATGCAAGAAAATGAAACCATAGATGATATGGTTACAAGATTTACAAAGATTACTAATGGACTTTCTTCTCTAGGTGATGCTATTGATAACGATCAAAGAGTAAGAAAGATCATCCGGGCTCTTCCTTCTTCATGGGAAGTAAAAGCAACAACCTTGAAGGAACTCAATGACAAGGAGGAGATGGAGCTAATTGGTCTCATTGGGAATCTCAAAACCCATGAGATGGAGATGAAAGTGAGGGAGGACATGGCTCCTTCCAAGAAGAAGACTTTAGCCTTCAAAAGCCAATCCTCACACTCCGACGAAGACGATGAAGAAGAAGATGACGAAGAGCTCTCACTTCTTGTCAAAAATGTCCGGAGGATGTACAACAAGGCGAAATTCCAAGGTAGAAGGAGATGGCAAGGAGGCAAAGAAGAAAGAAAGATCATATGCTTCAATTGCCAAAGACCGGGACACATAGTGGCGGAGTGTCCGGATAAAGTGAAGCCCTCCACCTCAAAGAAGCCTCACAAGAAGAAGGCAATGAAAGCTACATGGGATTCCGAGAGCAAATCCGAGGAGGAGATTGATACCGCCAACATGTGCTTCATGGCAAATGAAAGCACAAGCAAGGTAACCCCTTCCACTTCTCCTAATGATGAACTTTCTATGGATGAGTTAGGAGAAGCCTTTGTAGAATTATCTCATAATTATGACTTCTTAAAGAAAAAGTATTTAAAAATGAAAAAGGAAAATGAATCTCTTAGTCTTCAAGTTGTAAATCTTTCTAAAGAAAATAATGACTTGCATTCTACTTTGGTTTCCACTAAAAATGAATTTGATAAATATAAGACTTCTTGTAAAGGCAAGTCCCATGTGTTGATGCTAATGAGATTACCATGCTTAAGGAAAGAATAGATTCTTTAAGTATTGTTTTGAAAAAGTGTAGTGAGCTTGATAAGAAGAAGTTAGAGGCCATGTTTCCTAAGAAACAAGCCCCTAAGAAAAATGTTCATAATGCTCATGCTCATGTTCATACCACACAACCTTTACATCGTGGCAAACCCCCAAAGCATGCTCACACTTCACACACTCATCATGCATTCATGTATGGAAGAGTGTTCTCATGTTCACATTGTGGGCGGAAAGGACACTTAGCCAATTTTTGCTATGATAGACTAAGTGCATCTTTTCATAATGTTTGGGTTCGAAACACTAACTTTCAAGGACCCAAGAAAGTTTGGGTACCGAAGTCAACAACTTTGTTAAATGATATAGGTACCTTCCAAAGCCCAACGACGTAGAGGATTGTGGTATCTTGATAGTGGTTGCTCAAGGCACATGACTTGGGATATCAACAACTTTGCAACCCTATCAAGATACCATGAAGGTGGCACCGTCACCTTCAGAGATGACGCCAAGGGTAAAATCATCGGTATTGGTAATGTAAAACTTGGCACATCCCCTTTAATTGAGAATGTAGTTTTAGTTGACGGCCTCAAGCATAATCTCTTGAGTGTTAGTCAATTATGTGATAAAGGTTTGATGTAGTTTTTGATAACGTTGCTTGTAAAGTAATTGATAGAATTTCTAATGCTTGTGTGTTTTCCGGTTTTCGTGAAAGTAATGTTTATATGATAGATATGTTAAATATGTCTTGTAATATAACATGTTTAAAAGCCCTCGATGACGACTCTTGGTTGTGGCATAGAAGATTAGGCCACATTTCTTTTGACCACATATCTAGGCTTAACACAAAGGAAATGGTGAAAGGTATTCCTTGTTTGAATTTTGAAAAAGACCGAGTTTGTGACGCATGTCAATTTGGGAAACAAACTAAGTCTTCTTTCAAGTCAATTAAGGATATCATGACATCACGTCCTTTGGAGTTAATCCACATGGATTTATTTGGCCCTACACAAACCAAAAGTCTAAGTGGGAATAGATTTGCATTTGTTTTAGTTGATGATTTTTCACGTTTTACTTGGGTTTTCTTTCTTGAGCATAAAAATCAAGCATTTTCGTATTTCCAAACTTTTAAGAAAAGAGTTGAAAAAGAAAAAGATGTTTCGATTTTAAGAATAAGAAGTGATAGAGGAGGTGAATTCATTAACCAACCCTTTACCACTTTTTGTGAAGAACATGGAATAAAGCATGAACTATCTTGTCCTAGAACTCCACAACAAAATGGAGTAGTTGAACGGAAAAATCGAACTTTGCAAGAGATGGCTAGGACAATGCTTAGTGAATACGGTCTACCACATTATTTGTGGGCCGAGGCCGTTAATACATCATGCTACATATCAAATCGTGTTTTCTTGTGTAAAAATACTACAAAAACCTCTTTTGAAATGTACTTTTCTAGAAAACCAAATGTTTCATATTTCAAGATTTTTGGATGCAAATGTTTTGTTTTAAATACAAAAGATAATTTAGGAAAATTTGATCCTAAATCTTATGAGGCTATATTTGTGGGTTATTCTAGTACTAGTAAGGCTTATAGAGTCTTCAATAGGTCATCATTGACTATTGAGGAATCTATACATGTTAAGTTTGAGGAATCTAACTTGTTTGTTAAGAATGTTATAGAAATAGATGCCTTGCATGAAGACTTGGAGAAAGTGACCTTGGAGGATACACCTACTATGGGAGACAAGCCAAAGGATGATGAAGGAAGTGAAGCTAAAATACAAGAGGCTCAAGGAAATGAAGATCAAACAATTGGAGAAGAGCCCACTCAACAACTTCCAAAGGATTGGAGATACAATCCACATCATCCCAAGGACCTCGTCATAGGTGATGTATCAAAAGGGGTAACCACTCGCTCTAAACTTCATGACTATTGTGGACATTATGCATTTATTTCTCATGTTGAACCCAAGAACGTCCTCGAAGCCGAGGCCGATTCATATTGGTTGCTAGCTATGCAAGAGGAACTCAATCAATTTGAGCGCAACCAAGTTTGGCACCTTGTTCCTAGGCCCCACGATAGACCAACAATTGGTACTAAGTGGATCTTTAAGAACAAGTTGGATGAATCGGGTAACGTTGTTAGGAATAAAGCTAGGTTAGTTGCCCAAGGTTACACTCAAATCGAAGGAATCGATTTTGAAGAAACCTTTGCACCCGTAGCACGGCTTGAAGCCATACAGATGACACTAGCATTTGCCTCATATAAAGATTTTAAATTGTTTCAAATGGATGTTAAAAGTGCTTTTCTAAATGGTTTTATTGAAGAGGAGGTGTATGTTGAACAACCCCTCGGGTTTGTTGATCCTACACATCCGGATTTGTTTTTAAATTAGATAAAGCTCTTTATGGTTTAAAACAAGCCCCTAGGGCTTGGTATGAAAGACTTTCTTCATTTTTGATTTCAAATGGTTTTAAGAAAGGTAAAATTGATACAACCTTGTTTACAAAACATGTAGAAAATGATATTCTTATTGTGCAAATTTATGTAGATGATATTATTTTTGGTTCTACTAATGAATCTCTTTGCCAAGCTTTTGAATCATGCATGAAGGATGAATTCGAAATGTCTATGATGGGGAACTCAACTATTTCCTTGGACTCCAAATCAAGCAAAAGAAGGATGGGATCTTCATCAATCAAGCCAAGTACACAAAGGAACTAATCAAAAGGTTTGGGCTTGAAGGATCGAAAGTAAGCAAAACTCCCATGGTAACAACTACAAAGCTTGACAAGGATGAACAAGGTAAAAGTGTAGACATTAAATTATATCGTAGCATGATTGGTAGCTTGCTTTATTTGACGGCTAATAGGCCGGATATTATGTTTTCCGTTTGTCTTTGTGCACGTTTTCAATCTTGTCCTAAAGAATCTCACATAATTGCTGTTAAACGCATAATTAGATACCTAAAGGGCACTATTGAAATGGGTTTGTGGTATCCTAAAACCGGATTATTTGAAATGAAGAGTTTTTCGGATGCCGACTATGCGGGTTGTAGGGTAGATAGGAAGAGCACAAGTGGAACATGTCAATTCTTAGGTAATTGTCTTGTATCTTGGTCTTCCAAAAAGCAAATTCGGTAGCCCTTTCAACCGCCGAGGCGGAGTATGTTGCAGCCGGAGCTTGTTGTGCACAAGTTCTTTGGATGAAACATACTTTCCTTGACTATGATTTACACTTTGATCATGTTAAAATATTTTGAGATAATACTAGTACTATTCACATGACAAAGAATGTAAATCAACATAGTAAAACCAAACACATTGACATTAGGTATCACTTTCTTAGAGATCATTATGAGAAAGGTGATATTGATATTGATTATGTTTCTACCGATTTTCAACTTGCCGATATTTTTACTAAACCTCTAGATTATGCTAGATTTTCATTTATTTGTGGTGAGTTGAATGTTTGTATGATAGATTCTTAAAAATTTATATTTTGGTGTTTTGCTTGTTTTGATTTTAACCCTTTTGATGTATGACAAAAAGGGGGAGAAAAGTATAAGTTTAATTGGTATATAAGATTAAGTTTGATTTCAATTGGTATTTAAGTTTTTTGACAAAAATATTGTGTTTTCAATGCTTCATGTATCTCACTCATAGTTATTTTTTTACATAGCATTGTTTGAGGGGGAGCTTTCCAAGCTCTTCTTCCTTTATTTGTTTAAATAACTTATATGTTTTGTCATCTCAAAAAGGTTGAGATTGTTGGCCCAAGGTTACAATCACCCGTCTTTAGTGTGTTTTGATGATTACAAAACATATTAGTTATTTGTACTAATATTATTTGTTGTTTAAGAATGTTTCAGGATTCTACCTCAACTAGAGGAGTTCTTCCCTAAAGGAAGGTGCTTTGGACTCAAGACAACTCACTTTGGGCTCAAGATGCAAAATTGAAGATCATATGGAGAAAGCCCTTCTTGAAGCCTTGAAGTCTTTTAGAATCATTGTAAGAATAGGATGTTAAAGTTTGAGTATGTGATATTTGGCTCTAGGATACACACACACACTTTTCCCTTTACAAAATTCTATTTTAAAAATGTTTGTTTCTAAGTTTTATGCCTAAGTTTATATATACATGTATCCAAATTTATTACAAATTGAGTATCTTGTTTAAAACATGTGTATAGACTATTTTTGCATAATACTTAGTTATACTTATCTTAAAATATTTTTTCAAAAATTTTCCAACTCAATCAGCCTGTTTTTCCTTATTTCAGGTTGACCGGCCGACCGCCCGGTCGACCGGCGCCTGTGTCAGGACGTACACGTTTGTGCACGTCTGTCGGTCGACCGGCCCGGTCGACCGACTGTAAGCAGGCCACTCTCGGTTTATTTCGGTCGACCGCCCGGTCGACCGGTATAAGGAAACTGTGTTTCCTCAAAGAAGTCGGTCGACCGGACGATCGACCGGAGCGCCAACGGCTCTTTGCCAAGTAGGCAAACGGTCGACCGGCCGGTCGACCGTTACGCCTGCAAGAGCCCAACGGCTCTTTCCTCTTTGGGCAAGTCTGAAAAACTGTTTTCTTTTTCTTCTTTAACAGAGTTTTAGAGAGTTGTTGGAGGCCTTTTGCAGGTCAAATTAGGTGAAAAGAAAAGAGTTTTAACCTATTCTCTCCCTATAAATAGAGGGCAATAGGTCTTTGTTATTTACCAAGAAAAATCCTTGTTTTTCATTGTTTTCAAGAGAAAGAGAAAAATTGTTTCAAAGCTTTCATTTCCAACTCTTTTAAAGTTTGTTTTTCAGTTGTGTTTGATTGCCAATATCACTCTACAACTGAAGTTTTCTCACCACATTTCATAGAGCCAAAAGTCCATTACTCATACTATAGAGAAGTTGTAAAAAGAGTTAGAATTATAAAAGTGTTTGAGAAAGAGTTTAGTGATCTAGTTGTGATCACTCTTGTTCTTGTGATTCTTGTTCTTGTGGAGACAACTCCTAGGTGGAGTTCCTTGTAAGTTGTGAAGCTAAGGGCTTGGGGTCTTCGGTAGACCAAACTTGTACGGCATCCTCGGTGGATAGTGGAAACCCTTCACGGAGGTGAAGGCGGGGACTAAAGCGGTGGCTCGAACCTCGAAACAAATCAATTGTGTTTGCGATTGCCTTGCGTCATCTTGCTTTACTTTTCTCTTGCTTTATATTGTCTTCAATTATTTTCTTGAGAACTAACCCTTTACTTGTGCAATCTTCTCTTGTTTATTTTACTTGTGTTGTTCATCATAGCATTTCATCCATCTCTTGATCGATCATATTTCATACAACACGGTTGCATTGCGCACCTCTAACCCATTTTAAGGGGAATTGGGAGGAAGGAGTTCAGAACCTCTCACGGGGTATTCGGCTCTTAGTCGTGTTTTGAGAGATCGTTGCATCACTCATTCAATTAAGTTTAAAAAGGATCATTAGATTAGCAATTACACCTATTCACCCCCCCTCTAGGTGTATTTCAGAAGTGGCTCTACAGCTTAGCGGCCGGTTCTATCACATCCTGGGATGGTTTCATCAAGGTCTTCTTGAAGAAATTCTATCCAATCCATAAAACCGCTCTCATTAGGAAGACGATCATGCAATTCAAGTAAGAACCTAGTGAACCGTTCTGGAGGTACTTTGAACGCTTTAAAGACCTCCTTATCCAATGTCCACACATGGAATAGAGAAATGGCGACAGTGCCAAATTCTTTATGACGGTTTAGACTATTCCACCAAAACCCTCTTAGAAAGTATGTGCCAAGGGGGTTTCTTGCAGAAAGATGAAGATGAGGGATGGGATTTGTATGAAAATCTAGCTGAGAAGACCATCCAATGGGAATCTGCAAGTGAGACCTCTAGGAATCCTAACTCCATCTCTTCAAAAGGAGGTCTCCATTCTATCGAATCGTCCATCGCTAATGAGGCTAAGTTAGCTAACCTGGCTAGAAGACTGGAAGCTCTAGAAATGAAAGAACCAAGTCCAGTCAATCAAGTCAGCCCGAACCAATTTCCAACCCCGGGCTGCACTTACTGTCAAGCCATGAATCATGTGTTCGAGGAGTGTCCTGTGTTTCAGGCTCAGCAACCCTACCATGAATCGATGAATGCGGCCTTTTCAAGGCCGAACAATAATTCTTACGCACCAACGTACAATCCCGGCTGGAGAAATCACCCTAATTTCTCATGGAGCCAGAATAACTCTGACCATTCACGATCAAATCATGCTAGCCACTTCCATCATGGTAATAATTCTTCCAATCATCAACCCAACTTTTCCAATTTCCATAATAATTCTCCCAACCATCCTCCAAACTTTCCGAATTATCAACAGAACTTTCCCAACCAAGCTCCACAATCCTCCTTCCAGAATCCTCAATTAGAAAGGAGAATGACTGACTTTGAAAGAAACATGGAGAGATATATGAAAAACCAAGATTCTCTCATGCAAACTATCCAGAGGTTAGAGGTTCAAATGAGTCAACTAGCCACTCCACAGAATGAGAGACAAAATGGTACCCTGCCTAGTCAGCCAGTCACCAATCCGAGGAATTCTCAACAAGCTCATTTGGCTGAGGATCATTCATTTAATCAATGTAATGTTGTTCATACATTGAGGTCAGGAAAGAGAGTTGATAACCAAGTGTCAACACCAACCAATCCCATTCAGCACAACCACAATCAAGCTTCCACCTCATCTAATCCAATTTCTTCCAATTCTGACGAATCTGAAAAAGACAAGTCAGCCAGCCAGGTGCACCAACCTATAGTACCATTTCCTAATAGGCTGAAAAACAACAAGCAAAATCCTCACATGGACAAGATAATCGAGATATTTAACCAAGTGAAGATAAATGTGCCACTTCTTGATGCCATCCAACAAGTTCCTTCCTATGTCAAGTTTCTTAAGGACATGTGCACCAAGAAGAGTAAGACTAATGTTCCAAAAAAGGTCTTCTTAGCTACTAACATTAGTGAGCTATTATCGGGTCCTATCCCTATCAAGTACAAGGATCCAGGTAGTCCCACCATTGCCTGCACAATAGGACAAGCCGAGATTAGTCGTGCACTTCTTGACTTGGGGCAAGTATCAACTTGCTCCCATTCTCTGTTTATCAACAACTCAGGTTGGGCGATCTTAGTCCAACTCGAGTCACCATCCAACTGGCTGACCGTTCTGTTAAAGTTCCAAAAGGGGAGATTAATGATGTCCTTATCCGGGTAGGAGAGTTCATTTACCCTGTCGATTTCATAGTTCTGGAGACACAACCTGTGTCCAACTCAAATCATAGGGCTCAAACTCCTGTTATCCTAGGGCGACCATTCCTTGCTACTGCTAATGCCATCATCAACTGTAGGAATGGGTCTATGAGGTTAACCTTTGGGGACATGACTAGAGAAGTCAATGTCTTCAATCTAGGAAAATAACCCCGCGATATCGAGGACCAAACATTTGAAGTCAACCTAATTGAGAACTTGACAAGTGAACATGGGGAAAAATGGAATTAGAAACAGAGTGTGAATTCGGGTTAGAGTCTGACGGCTTTAATCTTGATCAGGTTGTAGATTCTGCTGTGAATTGGGCCTCAAACCCTATTTCACCAACGTTGGAGCCAACAGATTTGACTAGTCCTACCAGTGAGCCTTCCTCTTCCTTAGAATTGAAAGCCCTACCTGCACATCTCAAGTACGCCTATCTAGGCGAACAAGAGACCTTTCCTGTCATCATTGCCTCCCATTTAAATGACGGGGAAGAAGAAGATCTGAAAGCTATTCTAAGAAAACATAGGGAAGCCATTGGGTGGACTATGACTGATATCAAGGGATTAAGTTCAACCATCGTTCAACATCGCATTCATCTCAATGAAGACGCCACACCTAAGAGAGACCCGCAGCGTAGGTTAAACCCTATAATGCAAGAGGCTGTTCATGCTGAAATCATAAAACTCTTAGACAATGGGATAATTTATCCCATTTTGATAGCCAATGGGTCAGTCCTGTCCACGCGGTTCCGAAGAAATCCGGTTTCACCGTAGTGGAAAATGAGAACAAAGAGTTGGTTCAAACTCGACTTCCCACGAAGATCCGAGTTTGCATTGACTATAGGAAACTGAATGCTGCAACTTGTAAGGACCATTTTCCACTTCCCTTCATTGATCAAATGCTTGAACGTTTGGCGGGTCACGAGTATTACTGTTTCTTGGACGGTTACTCAGGCTATAACCAGATCCCTATCGCTCCTGAGGATCAAGAAAAGACTACGTTTACCTGTCCATTTGGGACATTTGCTTATCGTCGAATGCCTTTCGGCTTATGCAATGCCCCAGCAACGTTTCAACGTTGCATGTTGAGTCTTTTCTCTGATATTGTAGAACGATTCTTAGAGATCTTTATGGATGACTTCTCCATCTACGGAGATTCATTCACTCAATGTCTCCACCATCTAGAACTCGTCCTCCAACGTTGTGCTGAGAAAAATCTGACACTGAACTGGGAGAAATGCCACTTCATGGTAAAACATAGAATTGTCTTAGGTCATGAAATCTCCAAGAAAGGAATTGAAGTGGATAGAGCCAAAATTGAGGTTATTGCTAAGCTTCCCATGCCCAAATTGTTAAGGACATTAGATCCTTCCTAGGACACGCTGGTTTCTATCGAAGATTTATCAAGGATTTTAGCAAAATTGCTAGGCCCTTGACTAATCTGTTAGCTAATGATGTGTCCTTCACTTTCGATGCTGAATGCATAGATTCTTGGGAGAAGCTTAAGAGAGAGCTTATTTCCGCACCAATCATATATGCACCAGATTGGTCTAAGCCGTTTGAGATCATGTGCGATGCTTCCGATTTTGCCATAGGCGCTGTCCTAGGACAACGCATTAATAACAAGTAGCATGTGATCTACTACTCTAGTAGGACTCTCAACGATGCCCAACTGAACTACACTACGACTGAGAAGGAATTCTTGACAGTAGTGTTTGCCTTAGAGAAGTTTCGTCCCTACCTACTAGGGTCCAAAACCATCATTTTCACCGATCATTCTGCGCTTAGGTACCTCATGATGAAGAAGGACGCCAAGGCCCGACTCATTCGTTGGATCCTCCTTCAAGAATTCGATCTTGAGATTCGAGATAAGAAAAGCGTAGAAAATGTCGTTGCTGACCACCTCTCACGGATCCCTAATTCTCCAAGCAACGAATTACCCATAAATGAGGATTTTCCTGATGAACTTCTCTTAGCTATCTCTAGGGAACCTTGGTTCGCTGATATAGTGAATTACTTAGTCACAAACCAAACTCTGTCTCATTGGTCCAAAAATGATGTTTACCGGTTCTTATCCCTAGTCCGGTATTTCTTTTGGGAGGAACCATATCTTTTTAAGTACTGTTCTGACCAAATTATTAGGAGATGCATTCCCGATGAGGAGGTTAAGAGTGTTCTAGCTTTTTGTCACGAACTTGCATGCGGTGGACACTTTGGTCCCCGCAAAACTGCTGAAAAGGTGCTACAAAGTGGGTTTTATTGGCCCACTTTGTTCAAGGATGCTTATGAATTTTGCAAGACGTGCCCTAGATGCCAAATGGTAGGAAAGATTTCAAACCGAAATATGATGCCCCTCAACCCAATTCTAGAAATAGAACTCTTTGATGTTTGGGTCATCGACTTTATGGGTCCATTTCCTAATTCATTTGGGAACCAATACATATTGGTTGCTGTGGATTACGTGTCCAAGTGGGTAGAAGCCATTCCTTGTAAAACTAATGATAACAAAGTTGTTATAAAGTTTTTGAAAGAGCACATTTTTTCCCGCTTCGGAACCCTCGTGCTATCATCAGTGATAATGGCACTCACTTTTGCAATAGATTTTTTGAAGCCCTTATGCGAAAGTATGCCATAACTCACAAGTTGTCCACACCTTATCATCCTCAAACCAGTGTGCAAGTTGAGGTTTCAAATAGACAAGTCAAGCTTATATTGGAGAAAACTGTGAACCAAAACCGGAAAGATTGGTCCATCAAACTTGTAGATGCTCTATGGGCCTACAGGACTGCTTTCAAGACGATTCTAGGAATGTCTCCCTATAGGTTAGTCTATGGCAAACCTTGTCACTTGCTCGTTGAGTTAGAGCACCGAGCCTTATGGGCAATCAAGCAGTTGAATTTCGACTTCACTAAGGCCGGTGACCTTCGAAAATTACAAATTTCCGAGTTGGAGGAATTGAGAAATGAGGCCTATGAAAATGCTAGGATCACTAAAGATAGAGTCAAGATTTTTCATGACAAGCACATCATAAGAAAAACCTTTGTCCCTGGACAAAAAGTCTTACTCTATAATTCTAGGCTTCATCTTTTTTCAAGGAAAATTGAAATCGAGATGGACTGGGCCATTCGTTGTAAAAACCGTATTTCCACACGGTACAGTTGAGATCAGAGACAACCAAGAATGGAAATAACTTTAAGGTAAATGGTCAACGCCTTAAACCTTTCTTGGAATCGGTGCCGGTAAATGAAACGGCTATGGGTTTTTTGACCCAGTGTATCAGTAACTTACCTCCTTTCCATTTTTATTTCATGCACTTATACATTTCTTTCATACATTGGGGACAATGCATGAGATAAGTGTGGGGGAGGGTTCTAACATGACTGATTAAAAAGAAAAAAAGAAAGAAAAAAAAAACTTTTTGAAGGGGTAGAACAATATTTTGATATATTTTTTATAAGAAATTAAGTCAATTTAAGGAATAGGAGAATCATAATTAGGATTTCTTACACTTGGTCAAAATAAGATAACTTGTTTGATTTTTAGGGTCAGGAAGAAAATTTGTGAAAGTAATTTAGTCTTGATATTTACCTTGATGACATATGCATACTAAATACACTTACACACTTAGGGTTTAAAAACAGAGACTCTTATGCCTTATAAAAAATATATTATGAAAAAAAAAAAAAAATCGAGTCTAATTATTGATTAGCTAGGTGCTTTGGCCTAAGCAAGCCTTAGTATTTATGCAAAAGATAATTAGATGAGTTTGAAGGAAAAAAAAGAAAAGAAAATGTGTCCTCTGATTAAGCTGGGTATTTGTGCCTCATGAAGCATAAGTATTCACGCCTAAAAGGGGTACATCGTATAAATAAAAACCTTAGTTTCGTGGCCTTATCTGCCCGAGTGTTTAAGTCCTTAGGGGTGTTTTCTCACCTGGTGCCCTAAAACTGTCCGGTTTGGGTGTCACCGACTGAATGCTCGTTACGTGGGCAGATTAGAAAGCCTAATAAAATTGAGGAATAAATTTCACCAAAAATAAATAAATATAAGCCATAGAAGTTAATGTTAAAGAACCCTTAGTCAACTTCACAGCCACGATGGTGCATACGACTCAGGGTAAATTAATAGACTAGATGAGAAGTACAATTTGACGCCTTACTTTAATTGATGACATGTTTTTGAATAGAGACTAAGTTTAGGAATGAAAAATTTGATATTCCTATAACTTATAGATTACTTAAAGCCTTACAAATATACTTCAAATATTTTCTCTTTTCAAAATGCTTTTCAAAAATACTAACTTCTTTCTCTTTCTTTTGGGATTTTGTGGGTGCAATCCACTGAAAATCCTCACGAGATAAAACTCGTCCTCTAGGGGTAACCTAGAGGTTTAACGGCTTGTTGCACATACTCAGTGTAATCGAGTGACGTGCGAAAGTGGTCTAATAATTGATTAGAAATAGTCTGATGTTTTGCTCGAGGGCGAGCAAAAGATAAGTGTGGGGGTGTGATTAGCCACATATATTGCATTTCATTGTCACCTTACCATGCTTTTTAGCTAATAAATCCTATTAATAAGTTTTCTTTTCTTTGCTAAATGTAGGCCCAAGTGCTCAAAGAAAGAAAAGAGAAACAAGCCCAAAAGCCCACCAAATTCTGAATTAATTCAGAATAAATTCGAAATGAAGAAATCAGGGCTAAATCTTGGCATATCAAGAGGTTGAGAAGAATCCTCCCTGAATCGAGCGATTGAAGCCACAAAATCAAAGGCTGTTTCGTCAACGGTTGGAGCAGAAACAAGAAAACCAACAGCAGATACGGGCCAAACACCAAACCAGGATCCTCCCCCCTTTGGGTGTGGCCACCTGGCCACACCAGGTCCGCGAAAACGCGGCCCTAGCTGCGTTTTCGCAGCCAAACAGAGTCTGTTGGGGGAGCGTTTGCTCCCCCTATCTTCCCGGGATCCTCCTCGTTTGGTTTTTGGCTATAAATATGGGTTTCAGCAAAGAAAAATGCAGTGAAGACTAGGATTAAAATTAGTGTTTATTTTCTTAGGATTTAGGCTCTTTGTTAGCTAGCACAAAAGTTGTAATCTTATTTTTTTACTTTGTAGTCCAGTATCAAAACTTGTGAGAGAGAGGAACTGAGAGCTTGTACTTGAAGATTGAAGTGACAGCAATACAAGAATCAAGCCACATTTCCTTCCACTCTTGTTTCGGTATGTCGTGCATTATTTTGCTTTCTTCTTCGTTTCTATAGATAACTAAATGGCTTTCTGGGCTTGCTATCGCAATTTTCTTTTACTCTCCTTCTCTCCTGTTTTTAAAAGAAAAAGACCCGATGACTTATATGAATGCCTTACTTAAAAGCCTTTCTTTTGAAAGTGTTCTTGAAGGCACATGAGGATGGGTTTGGATTGTTGAGTTCTCACTTCTTTCATGAACATCTCTTGAATTGTTTTTACTTCATTCTTACTTCTTCGCGCTTGATGTTTTAATATTCAATTCTCACGATTTCTTGAAGAAAAGACTCAACTCTTCTAACCATCTTATGTGCTTTACTTAAAGCTTTCTAAAAATCAACTTTAAGTTTTACAAATGATCACTTGAGGCACTTAACATTTTAAGAGAAGAATGAACAATTGAGTAGTGAGATAGTGAGCCCAGATTTGCTTTCTTATTATAAAAACAACCAAAATAATTCTCAAGCTTTCTAAATCACCTTCTCCAAAACCTTTTCTAAAAGTTGCAATTTTTCTTTTAATCATCTCTTTCTTTCCATTCTCTTTTTCATAAAAAACGAACACAATTCCTTGTTTCTAAACGATTCACCGAAAAGCTTCCATCGCATTCCTCCTTGTGGACACGACCTGTTAGCCACAAGCTACACGGTAAATTCTTAAACTCATTGATTGTTCTTTCTTTTAGCAATCAATATGCACCATCGTGACTATGAAGTTTGACTAAGGGTTCTTTAACATTAACTCCTATGCCTTATTTATATTTATTTTGGTCGTATTTACTCTTTAATTCCCTTAGGCTTTCTAATCTGCCAATGTAACGAGCCTTTAGTCAGTGACACCCAAACAGGACAGTTTTAGGACACCAGGTGAGAAAACACCCCTAAGGACTTAAACACTAAAGCAAACAAGGCCACGAAACTAAGGTTTTGTTTATAAAATGTACCCCTTTTAGGCGTGAATACTTATGCTTCATGAGGTACAGATACCTAGCTTAATCAAAGGATTTATATATATATATATATATATATATATATATATATATATATATATATATATATATATATATATATATATATATATATATATATATTTCAAACTTATCTAATTATCTTTACATAAATACCAAGGCTTGCTTAGGCCAAAGCACCTAGCTAATCAATAATAGATTTGTTCATTTTTATAAGGCATAAGAGTCTTTATTTTTTAACCCTAAGTGTGTAAGTGTATAAAGTGTGCATATTTCATCAAGGTAAAGATCAAGACTAAATTACTTTCACAAATTTTCTTCCTAATCCTAAAAATCAAACAAGTCATCTGACTTTGACTAAGTATAAGAAATCCTAATTATGATTTTCCTATTCCTTAAAATTGACTTAATTTCTTACAAAAAATATATCAAAATATTGTTCTTACCTTTCAAAAAGTTTTTTTTTTAAGTTATATTAGTCATGTTAGAACCCTCCCCCACACTTATCTCATGCATTATCCTCAATGTATGAAAGAAATGTATAGATGCATGAAATAAAATGGAAAAGAGGAAAGTTACCGATACACTGAGTCAAAAAGACCCATAGCCGTTTCATTTACCGGCACCGATTCCAAGAAAGGTTTAAGGCGTTGACCATTTACCTTAAAGTCATTTTCATTCTTGGGGTCACTGATCTCTACTGCACCGTGTGGAAACACGATTTTTACAACGAATGCCCAGTCCATCTTGATTTTAATTTTCTTGAAAAAAAGATGAAGCCTAGAATTATAAAGTAAGACTTTTTGTCCAGGGACAAAGGCTTTTCTTATGATGTGTTTATCATGAAAAATCTTAACTCTATCTTTAGTGATTCTAGCATTTTCATAGGCCTCATTTCTTAACTCCTCTAATTCAGAAATTTGTAATTTCCGATGGTCACCGGCCTTAGTCAAGTCGAAATTCAACTGCTTGATTGCTCATAAGGCCCGGTGCTCTAACTCAAGGGTAAGTGACAAGCTTTACCATAGACTAACCTATAAGGAGACATCCCTAGAATCGTCTTGAAAGCGGTCCTGTAGGCCCATAGGGCATCTACAAGTTTGATGGACCAATCTTTCCGGTTTTGGTTCACAGTATTCTCCAAGATAAGCTTGACTTGTCTATTGGAAACCTCAACCTGCCCACTGGTTTGAGAATGATAAGGTGTGCACAACTTGTGAGTTATGGCATACTTTCGCATAAGAACTTCAAAGGATCTATTGCAAAAGTGAGTGCCATTATCACTAATGATAGCACGAGGGGTTCCGAAGCGTGAAAAAATGTTCTCTTTCAAAAACTTTATGACAACTTTGTTATCATTAGTTTTACTAGTAATGGCTTCTACCCACTTGGACACATAATTCACAGTAACCAATATGTATTGGTTTCCAAATGAATTAGGAAATGGACCCATAAAGTCGATGCCCCCAAACATCAAAGAGTTCTATTTCTAGAATGGGGTTGAGGGGCATCATATTTCGTTTTGAGATCCTTCCTACCATTTGGCATCTAGGGCACGTCTTGCAAAATTCATACGCATCTTTGAACAAAGTGGGCCAATAGAACCCACATTGTAGCACTTTTTCAGCAGTCTTGCGGGGACCAAAGTGTCCACCGCATGCAAGTTCGTGACAAAAAGATAGAACACTCTTAAGCTCCTCATCGGGAATGCATCTCCTAATAATTTGGTCAGAACAGTACTTAAAAAGATACTGTTCCTCCCAAAAGAAATACCGAACTTGGGATAAGAACCGGTATATATTGTTTTTGGACCAATGAGACGGAGTTTGGTTTGTGACTAATTAATTCACTATATCTGCAAACCAAGGTTCCCTAGAGATAGCTAAGAGATTTTCATCAGGAAAATCCTCATTTATGGGTAATTCGTTGCATGAAGAATTAGGGATTCGTGAGAAATGGTCAGCAATGACATTTTTACGCCTTTCTTGTCTTGAATCTCGAGATCGAATTCTTGAAAGAGGATCTAACGAATGAGTCGGGCCTTGGCATCCTTTTTCATCATGAGGTACCTAAGCGTAGAATGATCGGTGAAAATGGTGGTTTTGGACCCTAGTAGGTAGGGACAAAATTTCTCTAAGGCAAACACTACTGCTAAGAATTCCTTCTCAGTCGTAGTGTAGTTCAGTTGAGCATCGTTGAGGGTCCTACTAGAGTAGTAAATCACGTGCTGCTTGTTATCAATGCATTGTCCTAGGACAGCGCCTATGGCAAAATCGAAAGCATCGCACAAGATTTCGAACGGCTTAGACCAATCCGGTGCAGAAATAAGCTCTCTCTTGAGCTTCTCTCAAGAATTCATACATTCAGTATCGAAAGTAAAGGACACGTCTTTAGCTAAGAGATTAGTCAAGGGCCTAGCAATCTTACTAAAATCCTTGATAAATCTTCGGTAAAAACTGGCGTGTCCTAAGAAGGATCTAATATCCTTAACTCATTTGAGAATGTGAAGCTTTGCAATAACCTCAATTTGGCTCTATCCACTTCAATTCCTTTCTTGAAGATTTCATGACCCAAGATAATTCCATGTTTTACCATGAAGTGGCATTTCTCCCAGTTCAGTGTCGATTTTTCTCAACACAACGTTGGAGGACAAGTTCTAAATGGTGGAGACATTGAGTGAATGAATCTCCATAGATGGAGAAATCATCCATAAAGATCTCTAAAAATCGTTCTACCATATCAGAGAAAAGACTCAACATGCAACGTTGAAATGTTGCAGGGGCATTGCACAAGCCGAAAGGCATTCGACTATAAGCAAATGTCCCAAATGGACATGTGAACGTAGTCTTTTCTTGGTCCTCAGAAGTAATACGGATCTGATTATACCCCGAGTAACCGTCCAAGAAACAGTAATACTCATGGCCCGCCAATCGTTCAAGCATTTGATCAATGAAGGGAAGTGAAAAATGGTCCTTACGAGTTGCAGCATTAAGCTTCCTATAGTCAATGCAAACTCGGATCTTTGTGGGAAGTCGAGTTTGGATCAACTCTTTGTTCTTGTTTTCCACTACGGTGAAACCGGATTTCTTTGGAACCGCGTGGACAAGACTGACCCATTGGCTATCAGAAATGGGATAAATTATCACATTATCTAAGAGTTTTACAATTTCAGCATGAACAGCCTCTTGCATTATAGGGTTTAACCTACGCTGCGAGTCTCTTTTAGGTGTGGCATCTTCATTGAGATGAATGCGATGTTGAACGATGGTTGGACTTAATCCCTTTATATCAGTCATAGTCCAACCAATGGCTTCCTTACGTTTTCTTAGAATTGCTTTAAGATCCTCTTCTTCCCCGTCATTTAAATGGGAGGCAATGATGACAGGAAAGGTCTCTTATTCGCCTAAATAGACGTACTTGAGATGCGCAGGTAAGGCTTTCAATTCTAAGGAAGAGGAAGGCTCACTGGAAGGCTCACTGGAAGGACTAGTCAAATTTGTTAGCTCAATTATTGGTGAAATAGGGTTGAGGCCCAATTCACATCAGAATCTATAACCTGATCAAGATTAAAGTCGTCAGACTCTAACCCGAAGTCACACTCAGTTCCAGTTCCAATTCTTCCCTATGTTCACTTGTTAAGTTCTCAATTAGGTTGACTTCAAATGTTTGGTCCTCAACATCGCGGGGTTATTTTCCTAGATTGAAGACATTGACTTCTCTAGTCATATCCCTAAAGGTTAACCTCATGGACCCATTCCTACAATTGATGATGGCATTGGCAGTAGCAAGGAATGGTCGCCCTAGGATAACAGGAGTTTGAGCCCTATGATTGGAGTTGGACACAGGTTGTGTCTCTAGAACTATGAAATCGACAGGGTAAATAAACTCTCCGACCCGGATAAGGACATCGTTAATCTCCCCTTTTGGAACTTTTACTGAACGGTCAGCCAGTTGGATAGTGACTCGAGTTGGACTAAGATCGCCCAACCCGAGTTGTTGATAAACTGAGAATGGAAGCAAGTTGATACTTGCCCCCAAGTCAAGAAGTGCACGACTAATCTCGGTTTGTCCTATTGTGCAGGCAATGGTGGGACTACCTGGATCCTTGTACTTAATAGGGATCGGACCCGATAGTAGCTCACTAATTTTAATGGCTAAGAAGATCTTTTTTGGTACATTAGTCTTTCTCTTCTTAGTGCACATGTCCTTAAGAAACTTAGCTTAGGATGGGACTTATTGGATGGCATCAAGAAGTGGCACATTTATCTTCACTTGATTAAATATCTCAATTATCTTGTCCATGTGTGGATTTGCTTGTTGTTTTTCAGCCTATTAGGAAATGATACTATAGGCTAGTGCACCTGACTGGTTGACTTATCTTTTTCAGATTCATCAGATTTGGATTAGATAAGGTGGATGTTTGATTGTGGTTGTGCTGAATGGGATTGGTTGGCGTTGACACTTGATTATCAACTTTCTTTCTTGACCTCAATGTATGAATAACATTACATTGATTTAACGATTGATCCTCAGCCAAATGAGCTTGTGAGAATTCCTAGGATTGGTTATTGGCTGACTAGGCAAGGTACCCTTTTGTCTCTCATTCTGTGGAGTGGCTAGTTGGCTCATTTGAACCTCTAACCTCTGTATAGTTTGCATGAGATAATCTTGATTTTTCATGTATCTTTCCATATTTCTCTCAAAGTCAGTCATTCTCCTTTCTAGTTGAGGATTCTGGAAGGAAGATTGTGGAGCTTGATTGGGAAAGTTTTGTTGATAGTTTGAAAAGTTAGGTGAATTGTTAGGAGAATTATTGTGGAAATTGGAAAAGTTGGGTTGATGATTGGAAGAATTATTAGCATGATGGAAGTGGCTTGCATGATTTGACCGTGAGTGATCATTGTTATTTTGGCTCCATGAGAAATTAGGGTGATTCTCCAGCTAGGATTGTACGTTGGTGCGTAAGGATTTTTGTTCGGCCTTGAAAAGGCCGCATTCATCGGTTCATGGTATTGTTGCTGAGCCTGAAACACAGGGCACTCTTCGAACACATGATTCATGGCTTGACAGTAAGTACAGCCCGGAGTTGGAAATTGGTTTGAGCTGACTTGATTGACTGGACTCGGTTCCTTAGTTTCTAAAGCTTCCAGTCTTCTTACTAGGTTAGCTAACTTAGTCTCATTAGCTATGGATGATTCAATAGAATGGAGACCTCCTTTTGAAGAGATGGAGTTTGGATTCCTAGAGGTTTCATGATTGAGGCAAAACCTGCACAAAAAATACGAAATTTCAGAACTTATAATAAAAATGTGCAAGTGCTCAATTCTTCCGCTATAAAAACTGGCTATGCGGGTCGTGATCCACAAGGAGGGTTTGCGATGGAAGCGTTACAGTTCTTTATTGAAATCTTTTAAGAAAATAAAATGAAGGTTCTCTGTTTTTAGTTATGAAAAGGGAAAAAGAATTATGTTATGTTAGAAGAAAATGGAAGATGAAGAAGGTGAAAAATTCAGAAAACAATAAATGCGACTATGTACAAATGAAGTGGAGGAAAAAGAGTGATTTGAAGAGATGGTGATTTAATTTACAAAAATGAAAGAAAGAAATAAAAGAGTTACTTACCTTCTTTTCACCAAAAGCTTACCTTGAGTTTTTAGCTTCGATGTTACCTTGAATTGGAGGCAAGCAGCGCATAGCCCATAAGAGTCGAATGTTGGTCTCTTCCACATTACATCATCAAGATACGCAAGCATGAAATGATACAGAGAGACTCACAATTCCATCGTCATGAGCTATCGGTGGCACTCGCAAAGGCAAGGCTCTTTCGATGCTTTAGACTCACTTAGAAGACAGTTGTACCAAAAAGAAAAGTAAAGTAGAAAAGAAGAAGAAGACTAAAAGAAACTACATACAAAGAGAAAACATCGATTCGATCTCATAACAATCAAAGAAAAGAAATTCATCTTACATCGGTGTCACTCCAGCTCTAGCTTCATTCTTGTTCTTTGATGAAAGTCTGATCTCCTCTTATTTACATAAATGAAAATTACAATTACATGAAAAAGAAAAGAAAAACCTAAACTAAGAAATGGAAAAACTAGTCTAAAATCCTAATCTGCATGGTCGTCCCTTTTGCCTTTGAGTGTAGGTATTTATAGGAGAAAATGGATAGGGTAGAGGAGTATGAAGATAAGTAAATCTGGCAATTTTTGAACTCCCCTTATCTTCAAACTTGATTTGAGGTGGATATTCAGTTCTGATCTGTAGTTTGTTGGCCTGTTGATTGCTGAATATCACTTATCAAATGACAGAATTAAAAATAATGATAAACATAAGAGTGTAGCTCTGTCAGTCTGCTTTCTGGATCATCTTGAATCATCAGAATTGAGATTCTGTAGCAAAAGTTATGATTCGAATATTAAAATGTATCCAGTCAGAATCTGAATCAAACTTGCTTGATCTTTGCTTTAACGATCGATTCTGAGAGGATTCTTCTCAACCAGTTTTCAACCTCTTGATTTTGCCCTGATTCAGTGTGTGTGAATTAATTCTGATTTAATTCAGAATTTTGGTGGGCTTTGGGCTCATTTCTCTTCATCTCCTTGAAGAATGAGCCTGCAAATAAAATTAGCATTTAATTAGGACAATGCAGGCTTTTATTCTAAAATAAGTATGGAAATATGATATTTAATATGCAACATTAGCGACTAATCACACCCCCATACCTATCTTTTGCTCGTCCTCGAGCAAAACAACTAAACTATACTAAGGATATTATACCACTTTCGCAGGTCGCGCGATTGTACTGAGCATGTGCAACAAGCCGTTAAACCTCTAGGTTTCCCCTAGAGGACGAGTTTTGTCTCGTGAGGGTTTTCAGCGGATTACACCCACAAAATCCATAAAGAAAGGGAAACAAAGAGTTAGTATTTTCGAAAAGCATTTGAAAGAGAAAAATATTGGCATATAATTGTAAGATCTAAGCAATCTATAAGTTATAGGAAAACTTAATTTTTCATTCCTAAACTTAGTCTCTATTCAAAAATTTGTTATCAAAGTAAAGTAAGGAGTCAAATTGTACTTCTCATCTAGTCTATTACTTTACCCTAAGTCATATGCACTTGTGACTGTGAAAATTTTGACTAAGGGTTCATTAACTCTAACTCTTTTGCCTCATTTATTTATATATATATATTTTTGGTGGTATTATTCCTTAGTTTAGGCTTTCTAATCTGCCCATGTAGCGAGCCTTTAATCGATGACTCCCAAACCAGACGGTCTTAGGGCACCGGGTGAGAAAACACCCCTCGGACTTAAGGACTCGAGCAAATAAGGCCACAAAACTAAGGATTTATTATATGAACCTCTTTTAGGCGTGAATACTTATGCTTTATTAGGCACAAATACCCAGCTTAATCAGAGGATTTTTCTTTTCAAACTTATCTAATCATCTTTCGCATAAATACTAAGGCTTGCTTAGGCCAAAGCACCTAGCTAATCAATAATTAGACTTGTTTTTTTTTTTTCAAACTCATCTAATTATCTTTTGCATAAATACTAAGGCTTTCTTAGGCCAAAGCACCTAGCTAATCAATAATTAGACTTGTTTTTTCTTTTTCTTTTATATATATAAGGCATAAGAATCTTTGTTTTTGAACCCTAAGTGTGTAAGTGTATGAAGTGTGCATATTTCATCAAGGTAAAGATTAAGACCAAATTACTTGACAAATTATCTTCCTAACTCTAAAAATCAAACAAATAATCTTATTTTGACCAAGTATAAGAAATCCTAATTTGGATTTTCCTATTCCTTAAAATTAACTTAATTTCTTACAAAAATAAGTCAAAATATTGTTTCTATTTTTCAAAAAGTTTTTAAAAGTAAAGAAAAATGTTAAATTTTTTTTTTTATTTTAAAAAAAAGAAAAGTTATGTTAGACCCTCCCCCACACCTATCTCATGCATTGTCCTCAATGTATGAATTAATGCATAGATGCATGAAAAGACGACAGGGAAGGAAAATGTTACCTTAAGGTGGTGGTTCCGGTGGTGGTCTGATTGTTCCACGAAACGCGGCCCAATCAACTTTTCTTGGGTCTCAGAGGAACCCACCAGAAGTATCTTTAATATAACCCATTAAAAAGATGTATCCATAAAGGATCTTTATTAAATATTTAACCCCATCTAATTTCCATATTCCATAACTAATTTCGGAGTCAAATTTGTCAACCACCTCGTCCCAGAATGGAGTATGAAATGATAGAACAGTTGACTTCGACTCAGGAAGGACAGGAACTAATACCGACTCAGGAAGGTGACTTAAGTCAAGTAAAGGTTCAGGAGTCGAAATTGGTTCAAGAAGCGGGTCCAAGTCAAGAAGTTGAAACTCTAGTCCACATGTATTTTTCAACAATGGAATGTGACCTAATATGGGTGATTCCAGTTCAGGAATGATAGGTGGAGGTATCAAAACTGACTCTAAAATATTACTCAAGTTTGGTAACAAAACGGGAGTCAAGATTGATTCAGAAAGTTGAACTGGATCACAGATTTGAGAATCTAGGTCACATATCTCATTGAGTTCAATATCAAAAAATGGAGAACTTGCCAATTTGTCAATAGGATCTTCAAAATTGTAAAGTTGGTCAGGTTCAACATGATCCTCAAAGATGGGTGATTCAATTTCTTTATGAATTGGTACAGGATCTAATGTTGACTCCGGGAAAAGATTGAAGTCAAGTGAAGATACCGGAGTCATAATCGAATCAAGAAATAGAATTGAATCACTAAGTTGGGGTTCAGGATCATAATCATTTTCAAGTTCTATTTCAGGAAAAGGAAAACTAGCCAAACTATCAATATCATTTTGAGTTTGGGTAAGTTCACATGGTTGTTCTGAAATGGAATCTTGATTTCCAAAACTACATAACTCTTCGGCTCTAACAGAATGGTTCGTGACATCAGGACGGTGGGAACGTAGAGATTCGACCATCATATCTATGTCACGATTTCTAGCATTTTGAGCATGAGTCATGGCTTCAAGCATCTTTTCATATTGATGGATTCATTGTTTTGATGAAAAGATGAAGTGTGTCTTGGAAGTGGTAGTGAAATTGTGAGTCCATCAGATTTTGGGATTTGTGTTTGGACTCACGCATACTCATTTCCAAAATTGATGGTTTCCTATTTGGACTGGTGGACCTGAGTATGAATCTGGAAAATATTGTGGACTAGGTGGAGAAGGAGGACAAGGTGGTTGGAAATTATGCTCGGGGGAGGTGAATCCCCACTGACTCGGTGAAGAGTTGAAATCATTATGGAAATTATAGTTATTAGATGGGGGGTATGGGTTATATTGATTCGGATAAGACCAATCCGGCACACTAGGTTGGTCAAAGTTATGATATGCCGGGTTGGTAATATCCGAAAATGAAGTCGGTGTGTAATATGGATTATTATTGTAGTTGAAAAAATTATTATTATAGTCCATATCACACAATAAAATACAAACAAAGAAAAACAAACAAATAAACAAACAAAAAAGAAAAAAATTCTAGCCTAAGTTAGGGTAGACTTAGGACCTAGACGACTCCTAACTGGTTAGACTGTCCACGGGAGGTCTAATGTAGACTTTAACCACAAGCTAATCAGCCAGGTCAGGGCAAGGTTGGTGGGAGGTTTCCGTCAAAGACGTTCCTTAATTAAATAACCACCAACCTTCGGGCTTCCGGCTCTCAATCCCTTTCCTAGACACTGATTTTGCAGGAGTTAGATTCCAACATTTTCCCCCTTAGGATAATCTCCTAATTAAGTCCGAGATGTCCCTAGGGCCAACGTCTACTCAATTTTAGTTAGGCTTGGGTTAGTGAGTGCTTGGATTCTGATTTTTGGGCTAAGGAAGGGTGATTAAATCCCCACCTTATCTTATTATTGGGTGGTGCCCTTAAGATCAGTTTTT
This sequence comes from Agave tequilana, assembly GCA_038442645.1. NCBI lineage: Eukaryota > Viridiplantae > Streptophyta > Magnoliopsida > Asparagales > Asparagaceae > Agave > Agave tequilana. The sequence continues at coordinate 133,223 of JAVJIF010009712.1, forward strand.
GTGCAAGTGTACAGGATGAATAAGATGCACTCAAAGCGATATAAATCAACCAAGAGATAGTCCTATTCTAAATGCAATGCAAACATACCTTGCTCCAGCACTCTTCAACAGTAAAAGTAAATGAATTGAAAAGACACGTGCCTAAAATGCAAACGTCTAATCAATTTTTAACTTTTGCAACAAACGTTTTACTGTTGATTATTAGCAGGCTTTTGGCATATGAGAAATAAAGTTGCAGCAAACTAGAATTTTTGTAAACTAAGCAGCCCTGCAAAAAGCTGTTAGTAGTCAACTCTTCCTTGCCACGGATCCGCGGCTTTTACCGTGGGAACGCGACAATTCAGAGGGCTTTGGTCTCTACTTTCTAGAGCAGAGGCCCAAGACCACTTGTATGTTACTGCAAACTTAATTTCCTACTTTGCTTGCCCTGTAACCTGCAACAGAGAAGAAAATTCGTTTAGTTCTAAAAGATTTTCAAAAAAAATTCAGATTTCAATAAAAAACACGTTACCCTCCCCGGCAACGGCGCCAAAATTTGATTGAGGCAAAACCTGCACAAAAAATACGAAATTTCAGAACTTATAATAAAAATGTGCAAGTGCTCAATTCTTCCGCTATAGCAAGTGGCTATGCGGGTCGTGATCCACAAGGAGGGTTTGCGATGGAAGCGTTACAGTTCTTTATTGAAATCTTTTAAGAAAATAAAACGAAGGTTCTCTGTTTTTAGTTATGAAAAGGGAAAAAGAATTATGTTATGTTAGAAGAAAATGGAAGATGAAGAAGGTGGAAAATTCAGAAAACAATAAATGCGACTATGTACAAATGAAGTGGAGGAAAAAGAGTGATTTTGAAGAGATGGTGATTTAATTTACAAAAATGAAAGAAAGAAATAAAAGAGTTACTTACCTTCTTTTCACCAAAAGCTTACTTTGAGTTTTTAGCTTCGATGTTATCTTGAATTGGAGGCAAGCAGCGCATAGCCCATAAGAGTCGAATGTTGGTCTCTTCCACATTACATCATCAAGATACGCAAGCATGAAATGATACAGAGAGACTCACAATTCCATCGTCATGAGCTATCAGTGGCACTCGCAAAGGCAAGGCTCTTTCGATGCTTTAGACTCACTTGGAAGACAGTTGTACCAAAAAGAAAAGTAAAGTAGAAAAGAAGAAGAAGACTAAAAGAAACTACATACAAAGAGAAAACATCGATTCGATCTCATAACAATCAAAGAAAGAAATTCATCTTACACTGGTGTCACTCCAGCTCTAGCTTCATTCTTGTTCTTTGATGAAAGTCTGATCTCCTCTTATTTACATAAATGAAAATTACAATTATATGAAAAAGAAAAAGAAAAACCTAAACTAAGAAATGGAAAAACTAGTCTAAAATCCTAATCTGCATGGTCGTCCCTTTTGCCTTTGAGTGCAGGTATTTATAGGAGAAAATGGAGAGGGTAGAGGAGTATGAAGATAAGTAAATCTGGCAATTTTGAACTCCCCTTATCTTCAAACTTGATTTGAGGTGGATATTCAGTTCTGATCTGTAGTTTGTTGGCCTGTGATTGCTGAATATCACTTATCAAATGACAGAATTAAAAATAATGATCAACATAAGAGTTGTAGCTCTGTCAGTGTGCTTTCTGGATCATCTTGAATCATCAGAATTGAGATTCTGTAGCAAAAGTTATGATTCGAATACTAAAATGTATCCAGTCAGAATCTGAATCAAACTTGCTTGATCTTTGCTTTAACCGATTTATTCTGAGAGGATTCTTCTCAACCAGTTTTCAACCTCTTGATTTTGCCCTGATTCAGTGTGTGTGAATTAATTCTGATTTAATTCAGAATTTTGGTGGGCTTTGGGCTCATTTCTCTTTATCTCCTTGAAGAATGGGCTTGCAAATAAAATTAGCATTTAATTAGGACAATGCAGGCTTTTATTCTAAAATAAGTATGGAAATATGATATTTAATATGCAACATTAGCGACTAATCATTTCACTAGTAGGTTCCCAATGGATGGTCTTTTCAGCTAGGTTTTCATATAGGTCCCATCCTTCATTTCATCCTTCTGTAAGAATCCCCTTGGCACATACTTTAAGAGGGTTTTGGTAAAATAGTCTAAACCGTCATAAAGAATTTGGCATTGTTACCATTTCTCTATGATGAGGACATTGGACAAGGAGGTCTTTAAAGCGTTCAAAGTACCTCCAAAACGGTTCACTAGGTTTTGCTTGAATTGCATGATCGTCTTCCTAATGAGAGCGGTCTTATGAATTGGATAGAATTTCTTCAAGAAGATCTTGATGAAACCATCCCAAGATGTGATAGAACCGACCGCTAAGCTGTAAAGCCATTTCTTGGCTAAGTCCTTAAGAGAAAAAGGGACAAATCTCAACCTAATAGCATCATCTACAAGGTGTGGGATTTTCATCATCAGACATACGTCCTCAAACCTCTTATGAAGAAGTAAGCATCTTCGGACTCTAAGCCGTGAAAACTTGGAGAGTGTGGTGATGAATTGAGGGCTTGAGCTCAAAATTGTATTCACCAACCGATGGAAGTAGAATGCAAGATGGAAGTGAGGTTCTAATGGGATAGAACCTATCCTGCAATGATGTGGTTAAGCCATAACCAGATCTGGTCTTGGTTCAAACTTGGTGGTGATGTGTTTCTAGTCAACCTAGATGAGTTAGGGTCTCTGACCATACTTGCATACACAAACACAATCACAATCACAAACAAGTTTACCAACAGTCAACAAGAGTAATCAACCAAGCCTAGTCTAAGGTAACCTCGACCTAAATAACTCCTAACTGGTTGATTGTCCACAGGAGGTATAATGTAGACTTTGAACACAAGCTATTCAGCCAGGTCAGGGCAATATTGGTGGGAGGTTATCCGTCAAAGACGTTCCTTAATTAAGTAACCACCAACCTTCAGGCTTTCGGCCCTCAATCCCCTTCCTAGACACTGATTTGGCAGGAGTCAAATTCTAACACCTTCCCCCTTAGGATAATCTCCTAGTGAGTTCGAGATGTCCCTAAGGCCAACGTCTATCAGATTTTACTTAGGCTTAGGTTGTGCGTGCTTGGAGATGGTTTGTGGGCTAAGGAAGGGTAATGACTTCCCCACTTTATCCTAAATTGGGTTTTGCCCTTAGAATTTATTGTACAAAGTGTGCAAGATATAGAAAAGTAACAATCAAAAGCAAAATATCACCCAAGAATGTTTCCTAAACTATATGCTATGCATACGTACCTTGTCTCCAGCTCTCTTCAACAGTAATTGTAAAATAAACGTAATTAGACAAAATCCTAGAATGCAAGTCTAAACGTTTTTAAGCAATTAACAATCACTCAAATTACTATTGGATTAAAATAGGGATTGTGAATGGCAGATATAGCAAGAATAATAGCACACAAAAACTTAATTTTTGCAAGCAATATGTCTGCAAAAAGGAGTTTTAGTAGTCCAAAAAAATTTCAACCTTTACACTTGCAATTCTTGAAATTCTATTTCCTACTTTCGAGAATAGGGGCACAGAATAGCAAGTCTTCTCCTGCAAAGCTTGAATGCTAGATTTGAATCTTGACGTCCCTGAAACAAGACACCAAACTTGTTAAAAAATAAATACACCGTTCCCTCCCCAACAACGGCGCCAAAAATTGATTGTAAAATGAAAGAGTTAAGAAATTACCGTGTAGCTTTGGGCTAACGGGTCGTGTCCACGAGGAGGAATACGATGAAAGCTTTTGGTATTTTGTTTAGTAACAAAGAATTGTGTTCGTTTTTAGTTGAAAAGAAGAATGGAGAGAAGGGAAGTATTAAAGAGAAATTGCAAATTTAGAAAAGGAAATTGACAGGTGAATTTTGTACAAGGGAATTTTGAAAAGCTTGAAGTGATTTGTGTTTTTTAATAAAGAAAAGAATCTGGGCTCACTATCTCACTACTCAACTATTTGTTCTTCTATTGAAATCCTTAGTGCCTCAACTTGATCATAGGCAAAACTTAAGGTGACTTTAGAAAGTTTGAAGTAAAGCATATAAGATGGTTGGAAAAGTTAACTTTTCTTTAAGAAAACGTCTCTTGAATCAAATGTTAAATCATCAAGAAGTTCAGGTATGAGATAAAAACAAGTTCAAGAGATGTTTTTAAAAGAAGTAGGAGTTTAAAAATCCAAACCCATCCTCATGTGCCTTCAAGAACACTTTCAAAGAAGAAAGGCTTTAGTTTAGGCATGCAAATGATCATTGGGTCTTTTCATGAAAATCAAAAAAGAAGAAGAATTGGAGAGAGGTATAATAGTGAGCCCAGAAAATGGAATTAGCTACTCATGGAATATGAAAAAATTCAAGTAAATGAAGCAGGACATACCGTGAAATGGAGTGGAAGAAGAGAAGAGAAAGTTTGTTCCTTGTATTGATGTCACTTCAATCTTCAGGTTACAAGCACTCAATTCCTCTCTCTCACAGGTATTTGATCTGAACTATGAATTACAAAACAAAGTTACAACTTCTATACTATCTAACAAATAGCCTAAAACGTTTAAAGAATAAACAAAATTCTAATCCTAGTCTTCGCTCTTTTTTCAGTACAAAACCCTGCCTTTTATAGGCAAAACCCCAGAGGGAAGGGAGTGAGGAGATAAGGGGAGCAAACTTCCCTTATCTCCAACAACAAGCCGTGGATCCGCGGCCTTGGCCACATCCAGGTGGAGCGATGGTTGGCGTGAATTTGGGCTCCCTTTTGTCTTGCTGGATCACTGTTACAGCTCCCTGATTTGGCGAAACGATCTTTGATTTGTTGGCTTCAATCACATAATTTGGGAAGATTCATTTCAATCAGTTTTTAACCTCTCTGATTGTCAAGATCTGCCATAATTCTCTGATTCGAATTTATTCTGAATTAATTGGGCTTTGGGCTTGTTTCTCTGGCCTATCCTTTGCAATGGGCCTGCACTTTATAAAAGAAAAATAGGACTTAGTAATATGATTTATTTAGATAACAAGTATGGTAATGTGACAATATGTATGCAATATATGTGACCGATCATTAGTGCAATACTTAGCTTTGCTTGAAGCTTTACGTAGCTCCATTAACAGCTAACTACTAGGTTCACTTGAAGCTTTACACAGCTTCGCTGAGAGCTAATTCTATCTTCGCATGAGGCTGTTCATAGCTCCGCTGAGTGCTTAGCTGCGCCTGAAGTTTCAACCTTGCAGTGGGATAGCTTCGCATGAAGCTTTAAGTTAATTTCGCATGGAATCTTAGTCTCCCGACAAAGCTAGCTTCGCCCAGAGTTGTTGGTCATATTGACCATTTCAATCCCTGCATGGGATTAGTGGGGTAGCCTCTAACTACATTAGTGGGATTAATTCCCACTTTAAATGGGCGATTACACCCCATTATCCCCCATTAGAGGAAGATAATTAAGAGGAATGTGGCCTCTTAATTAGCCAAAACGACTGTCATAGGCTCGAGTGAGCCTATTTAGCTTCGCAGGAAGCTTGCTAGGCTCACACATAACCTACATTTAGTTTCGCATGAAGCTTTTTAGACTTGCGTAAAGCCTGTTATAGCCTCGCGCGCAAGGCTATCAAGGCTGTTTCAGCTTTTGCTGATTTTTTGGGGCATTTATCCCTGTAGAGCCTATAAATAGCTCATTTATGAATGAGCTCAGGGTTGGCTTCGAAGGCTGAAAATTTTAGCTAAAAAAAGCTTAGGCTAACAAGAGATTCATTCTCTAGCTTCAAATCTTTAAGAGATTACTTCTCTAATCCTCCAAGGATAAAATGTTGGCCCAAGGCCCATCACTCTAGTTTTGATGTTGATTAACTCAAGTAGTTATAGTACTAATGATCTTGTGCTCATTTAGTTTCAGATTTTCTATCAAGGTTTTAGTCAGTATTTAGCTTCAACAAAAGATTCAAAGTTATATTCTGAAGCTAGCACGTGTTGATTCAAAGAGCTCGCGCTTTAAGATCGCATTTAGTACTCAAAGGGAGACTAGTTCATGGATCAAGTTTTGGATCAAGTCAAGATGAAGAGAAGATTTTCAAGTGAAGACTGGAGTCAAGAGTTTATAAGTGTTAAAATTATTGTTTTAGAATAAAATGTATTGTGGATTGCTCAAGATCTTATACACACACAAAACTTTGATTTCAGAAAATACAATTTTGGTTTCATGAACTAGTTCACATGTTTATAATATGTGTTGATTTTTTATCATACATATTTGTACTTCATAGTATTTCAATGAACTTATTTTTATGAGATTTATGGATATTTTATGATATTTAAAATGAATTTAAAAAGATCTTTAAAAATCCTGAAAAATATGTTTTTGGGCTGCTTGCGGTCGACTGACCGTTCGATCGAAGGCTGAGCCGGTCGACTGACGTGCACAAGACGTGCAAAAACCCATGTGACTTGAGCTCGGTCGACTGACCAGTCGACCGTACTTGAGTTCGGCCGATCGACGGTCGACCGACTGAGTTTGTAAAGCTCTCGAATTTTCTCGGTCGACCGGGCGGCCGATCGTTCTGCAGATTTGCTCTATTACCCTTTCAATAATTTGGCTATAACTTTTATTCTAACATCGATCAATATGATTTAAATTATAATTCAAAGTTAACTTTCAGGGCTACATTTCTTATTCAATGGTCATTTTTTGATTCAAATGTTAAAAATGTCAAATATTGGGTTGAAGTATGTTCTTGTTCTGAAAATAGTTTACAGTTTTCTGATTTGACACCTTTCAGTATTATGTTGATAACATTCCACTCGGAAAAAATATTGATTTGATTTAAGTTGCATTAGAAAGCAGAATTACAGATCTAGAAATTCTTACTATATACATATTTCCAAATTCTAATGTTTTCTCACACATGCTTGAGCCCTTCATTGCTAAATCTATTCTATGGGATCATTGTTTGTGAGAGTATTTGTCGGTGATCAAGAGAAGTGATCACCAAGTATTCCACCTTTGTATTAGAGGAGTTGTAGAGGTAACAGCCTCGGTAAGCTTCGGGTTCACGTGTGTTATTCTTGCGGGAACAAGTGAGAGACTTGCGGGTTCAAGAGTTCTTGAGGGAGCTCGTGTAGGTGTTGTGACACCGAGTGATCTTGCAGGATCGTTTATAGTGAAAATCTTTCAAGTAGTGAAGGCGGAGACGTAGAGTAAGTGGCTCGACCCTCAAAATAATTCTTCCGTATTGTGATTGCTCATCTCTCTCTCATCTCACTTGCATTTATATCTTGCATGCTCTTATTGTTCATCTCTATATGCTTGTATATCTTGTGCTTAATTGATATATGCTGGGATTATTTAATTTCTTGCATGCTCTTATTCCTTGTATATCTATTATATTGAACCAAGAGAGCCATAGTGGCACTTCAGCTCTTAGTCTAGAGGAATCTTGAGGAGAAAGTCCAAAGACATTCACCGGGAATTCGGCTTCACTCTTTTGTTATACTATGTGTGTGTTTAGTTTGCACAATAATTTTTTAATTTCGCATTATTTAGCATTAGATTAGCTAGTTACCTATTCACTCCCTCTAGGTAATCTACAATTGGTATCAGAGCTTGGTGCTCTTAATTTGGGTCTAACAATCTTGAGTTAAAGATCCTCATTTATGCTAATCATATATTTACATACACACACATGGATTTCATTGCACCTCCCATGTTTGATATTCTTAACTTTCAATTGGAAAAGTTAAGATGTCTATGTATCTTAAAACCCTAGGAATTCATGTTTACTTTGCCACTATAAAAAATTCATACTTTGTTGATGGAAAACATCTAGAGGCTAATGCAAAAGCCATCCATGCTCTTAAGTCAACCCTAAATGATGATTATTTATCTAAGATTTCTAATATTGATTGTTTTTATAGTATGGAACCCTTATCTCTCTCAGTAAACAAACACCACATGATAAGGAGAGTGACTCAGATGAAGGAAGTGATGCTTCCAACATGTGCTACATGGTCCAAGGGGATGACCCCCTTGAGGTAAATTTTGACTCCAAGCTTGATGATGATGATGAGATGCCATATGATGACCTTGCATTTTTTTATCAAAAATATTAAAAAAATGATTTGTTCAAAGAAGAAAAAGATTTAGCTTTGAAAGAAAAAAAACTTTATTGATAGAAAATGAATTTTTGAAAAAGGAGAATGTTTTTTTGTCTTCAAAATTGAATGTTGCTTTGAAAGAACAAATTCTTTGATAAACAAAATTGATTCATTTCTAAAGAAAAGAACGTTGCTTTAAATGAAATTAAAATCTTTGAAAAAAATTGTTTTGAATGAAAAAGAAAATATTCTAAAAGGAAAAATATTGTTGATTCTATGTTGCTTCTTCTAAGATTGAAAAAGATATTGTACATTGAAGAAGATCATTGATTGTTTGGGCTCCACTTTGAGCCAATGTGCATTTAATCATAATAAATTGGATTCTATATTTCACAAGAAATAAGTCCACACATTCATACACTTACCCCATGGCATACATCTCATGCACACCGCGATCACACCTATGCTCATATGTATGCTAGAGTGTATACAAGTACACATTATGACCGCAAAGGCATCTTGCAAAATTTTATTTTGATAGAATTAATTCTTTAAATTTTGCAATTAAAAATATTTGGGTTCCTATTGCTTCTAACCCCCGTGGACCCAAAAAGATATGGGTACTAAAATCCCCACTACTTATTTTTGATATAGGTGTGAGCTCTCACAAGACGTGAGAGGTTTGGTACTTTGATAGTTGATGTAATTGGAGCTTGATGAACACATCTTGGATACATCGCTATCAAGGAGTTTTGGTGGGAGAAACACCTCATGTTTTGGAGTAATGGATTGGCTACATGGTTGATAACATTTCTTCCTCCTCTTTTTAAAATGCTTTAAATATTTATATACTAGTGTAGTAAACTAGACTCAATCTTGTATTGTTTGTGTTTAATGTGAGTTGATTAATTGTTATATCATACATGTATTTTTAAAAACTTTTCATTGAATTTACATGCTATTTTGTTGAATTCATGTTATGTATGCTTTAGTTAAAGATATATCTTGTTTTATAAGTTATGCAAATTTTGTTAAAACTTGTGTTATATATGTACAAATTTGTGTTACATGCTACACATGCCATTTCTATTATGTACTCATTTGTTTTTTATTGTACATTGTATGTCCTACTTTTGATGATTAATGCATAAGTATATGATATCATGTTTTTGAGAAAAGAATTTGATATGAGTTTTTTATTTTGAGCATATTGTTTATTTTCATGAATATATTATTTACATGATTCTTGTGCACTCATATTTTTGTTTACTCATGATTTGATTTTCATGAGCTTATATTGAGCTTTATAGATCTTGAGTGTCAATTTTTATATAATATACATATTTCATGAGATATATATGATATGGTTTCATGTTTGAAAGATCATTAACTAGTTTTAAAAAAAAAATATTTTTAAATAGTTATCTATTCTTCATTTGGTAGTATTTTCAATCTATAATTATTTTCAAAACCTTATTTTTTGAAAACTTTTACCCTTTAAGGGCAGTTGGCTGGGTGACATGTTTTGTGTGCCTTATTGGACTATCTTTTATCATGTGAATGAAAGGGTATTGCTATGAGTTATACACTTATTTATCATAAAAAATTAATTTATTATACTCATACTTGCTTTTCTATATATGTATGCAAAAAAGTGATATTTCATACATATATATATATGATTTTGATTGTGCTTATTTTACAATGTCTTTACACATTTTTAAAGCAAAAATTATGTTTATGCTAAACTTGATTAATCCTAAATATTAAATGGTATATTTACAAGCTTATGCATTGATTTCATTGGCATTTCAAAAAGAGTAGGAAAAATTTTCTTTTTTAAGAAAAATATTTTGTTTTAGAAAATGATTTTATTTTCTATCGGTATCAAAATTTGTTTTGTCGTTTGGTATCAAAATCTACAATTGATATCTTAATAATTCTGTTTATCTATAGTAATACTAACATTATTTGTCAACTACAATTTGATTTCAATGGTATCAAAATTCATTTTGTTGACTTCAAGAAATTTCAAATTTTTGTTTTAAGAATTATCAAAAAATTTCAAAATTTGTTGATATGTATTGCTAATATGCAAGGGGAGCTTAACATCTCCTCTATATATAAATTCATGTTGAGTGTATTTTACATGTTGAAGAGCTTGATCTCTCTTCTTTATGTGGTACACGTGTGTAGGGGGAGCTTAATATGTTCATCTATACATTATATATATGTTTATATGGGTTAGAGTCTAGTCATCCCTTCTCCATGTAATGCATGTATGCAGGGGGAGTTAACTTTATGTCTCTCCTCTTCATGATGTATATCGCATATACATCTTTAATATTTGTTTATCTTCACCCCTTTATTGATGAATTGACAAAAAAGAAGAGAAGAATTTAGAGAGTTTATATACACATGCTTATGATTTTTGTTTATGCATATAAGTTTATATATGCATGCTTATGATTTTGTTTATGCATATGTGTTGGTTTTTTTTTATGTGCTTTTATTGAATATCTTTATTGTTTTTGCTTTGCATGAGTTAGGGGGAGCTTCTATGAAGCTTATCTTTAATCCATGCATATATAACTTCATGAGTTTTGTCATCATCAAAAAGGGAGAGATTGTTGGCC